>JAWPHD010011485.1:0-83467 GCA_037043455.1 Cyrtodaria siliqua
GTAAATAACTGTATGCATTCAACGTTTATTTTTGTAGAATTAAATTATCATTTATCTTCCTAATCACTTTATTTCTCTCCCGTATGTATTCCCATATTTATGTGGATTTTAGCTATCATATATCGTCACTTTAAAATATTTATCTCAAATATGTATTCACTTCGCAATTGAGACAACTAAACAGTTGAACGCAGGAGATATTTCTGTTCCGTTCTTTGGTTGCATCCTGCTATGGTTAAGTATTATAATACTAGGGCTAAGACACAAATGACAAGTTGTTTTATGTATTTGAATAGAAAATAATATTTTCTGTAATTCCTGAGACTCCCAAATTAAATGTTCACACCAGGCCACACCTCCAAATAAAATGACCGATCACACAACCGATTGCAACAGGCTGGGAATACTCGCAGGTAGTTCCGATCACTCGCACTACCAGTCAAAAGTAGTCGTACTGCCGGCTGCAAAATTCTGCAAGTGATTGTAGGTAGTCGTACGACAATTCGAAAGCAATCGTACGATATGTCTAAAATCGTTGGGACCACACCCACGATTGCTACAGCCATTTGTTAAGGGATCAGTCTTTTCAGTGCTCGAAGTGTGACTGCAACGTCTGCGATTGACCCCGACCTTCTCGCGATTATCCCGGTCTGCGACTGGGGGAAATCGCAAGCGATCGCAACTCAGTATGACTGAGGCTTAAGTCCGGGCTAGAGGCGTAGCTAATACAATGTCATCCCATAAGACCGGGCAATACAATGTACATACATTGATTTGTTATGGAGGATAATGTAAATGAGTGTGATGTAGTTTACCAACGCAGTTGTGGACACAGTGCAAAGAATGCATTGTCATATATTTACGGACTTATGGACACAGTGCAAATGACATCAGGATCTTTACAGCTTATTAATTAAAATATGATTTTTTTAAATCGAGCAAACAATAAAGGTTATTTCAGCTTAATATCTTTGTCCAGTAATTTTCTACAAGATTTGAAATTAATAAAACAACAGGCATTGAAACTCGTTGAAAATGTGCCGCTGAGCATCTTCTACCCACTATAGCGTACTTACAGACGGGCGGACGGACACTGTTCATTCTAGTCAAAATGCTTAGAAAACATCAATATCTACAAAAACATGCTATTTTATTTATTATAACACGCATAAGAAATAATTTATAAAGGAATTGTGAATATTTTTCGGTTATTTTTATATAGGCAAAATACTAACATTTGACCCCTGCTTGCCGACGGAATGGCCGTCGGATATATTATAAAACATTAATGTGCATTCAGAACAAGAGTCAAAGTACATGAACAAGTTGTTTTAGCTTGATACCTCTTTCCAGTAATAGCAAAATAGGGTAATCAATACTGTTTTACGGTCCACTAACCTTGCCTATATATCGTACAGATGGACCAATCCTATCCAAAACTATTTATTTCTTGAGAAATCATACGAAGCAGCAACGACAGACCAAATACTTTATTTATTTTATCAAATTTATAGATTTTCTTTTTATGAAAATGCCTATTTTAGTGATATTAAGGTAAACCGACATGTCATATAAGTTCGAACATGGTCAGCCCTTAAGGCCGTGCTCGAGACTTAGCTAATACAATGTACATACATTGATATGTTATGGAGGATAATGTAAATTGGTGTGATGTAGTGTACAAACGCAGTTATGGACACAGTGCAGAATAATGCATTGTCGTATATTTACGGACATATGGACACAGTGGAAATGTTATCAGGACCTTTACAGAGCCCTTAATTAAAATATGATTTTTTTTTAAATGAAGCTCATAATAAATGTTATTTCAGCTTAATATCTTTGTCCAATAATTTTCTACAATATTTGAAATTAATTAAAAATATAGGCAATGAAATTCGTTAAAAAAGTGCCGTTGAGTGCCTTCTACTCACTATAGCGTACTTACAGACGGGCGGACACTGTCCATTCTAATCAGAATGCTTAGAAAACATCAATATCTGCAAGAACATGCTTTTTTATTTATTATAACATGCATAAGAAATAATTTATAAAGGAATTGTGAATATTTTTCGTTTATTTTTATATAGGCGAAATACTAACATTTGACCCTGCTTGCCGACGGAATGGCCGTCGGATAAATTATAAAACATAAATTGGCATTCAGATCAAGAGTCAAAGTTCATGATGCAAGTTATTTTAGCTTAATATCTCTTTCCAATAATGTTCTACAATTAACTGAAGTTAATGAAATGTTCGTGTTAAGATAGGCAACATAGGGTAACAAATACTGTTTTATGGTCCATTAACCTTGTCTATAGAGCGTACAGACGGATCAAACCTATCCAAAACTATTTATTTCTTGAACATCATATTAAGCTGCAACAACAGACCAAATACTTTATTTTATCAAATTTATAGAAACAAATGTATGCAAATGCCTATTTTAATGACATTACTGTTACCTGACATGTCATCTAAGTTCGAACCCGGTCAGCCCTTATGGCCGGGCTCGAGGATATTATCTCCCTACCAGGATAGGGAATGTTCCCCCATTAAGGTCGGGATTGAGGCTTAGCTAATACTGCATTGTTGTTTAGATGTCAGATGGATCTACAAACAAGATATCGCTTTAAAAGGAAAATATCAATTAGTCTTGTCGTTCTTAGTGTTTGTAAATGATTTGCCTATTTATTTTATTTGTCTTTGGGGTTCGAACCAGTTTTTTTATCCGTCTGACCTTAATATAGGATCTTTAACCTCGCAGTTTGTTGTAGACAGTAGTATGTAATACCCTGCTGATAAAATACATAACCCAATGAGATAAAAGTAATATTTAGGCAAGCCCCGTTTTTTCAATCTCCGGGACATATTCAACATAATTTGTCGAAAAGTCGTCAGAAAACCTTAGAACATGATCTTGACCTTTTGATATGGGATTCACAGACCCGGTGGGATTTAGATCAGGTCGGCCCCAAACTGTTATGACCATTTCGCCAAAGAAGTATAATTATACTTAATATAAACTCCTTTTTTTTTTTCACATACAAATTATTGTAAAAATGTATTCCCTGATGTTATTGTGGAAATATATATTAATAATGTAAATCTTACTTTTTTAGACAAAATACAAAGAATTAATTAAAAACTGAACAAACTGTTTGTTTCTAAGCATCCATTTTATATTCAGTATGTTTTGACTTCATTGCATACTGTTTTGCTGAAAACATTTTTTTCAAAACAAATGATTGTTTTACTGGAAAAATAATACAAATCAAATGATCAGAAAACACACATAAAATAATTAACTAAACACCATAATTCTGATGCAAATCCATGTATGTTTGTATTAATCAACATTCCAAACAACCAGTCTCCCTATGGTGGCGATAACTCAATTAGCAAGTAGTATCAAGTTTTAATCCGTCAGCGTACACTAAGATTTTACACTGATGTAAAATATCAATTCTGCTGTCGCTGCAGGGTGTGTAAAACAATTAGAAGTTATAAGTTAGAAGTAAGAAGTTAGAAGTTAGAAGTTTGAGGTAAGATGTTAGAAGAAAGAAGAAGAAGTTAGAAGTTAAAAGTCCTTACCCGGATATCGTACTTTTATTGTCACGTGCCTCTCTACAAATTGCGTCGTAACTCTCCACGCATTATATGAATAGTCATGCAATGCGTCGTACATGTATATAGCTATTTTAATTATTTGTTCAAATACGCGGATATTTGTAAAAATTATAATTGTAATTATGCACATAAATTGTCACCATTTCAAGAAACTGTTTTGAACAACATGGAGTACAATTCATTACACATTAGTTTTTTAATTTATTACTCATGAATATTTCAGTGATCATTAATATTTACATATTTGACAACTTCTGTCTTTGCGGTTGCATGATTGATGGGAAACCATCTTCGTTGTTAGTTTATAGGCCGTTAGTAAAAACACATGCATTCATTAAACCAGACACACATTTATATTGCACGATGTAATGATCGCAAATATGACTAATAGCTAAAACATATGAACGGGTAAAAACTTAATAAATACTAGAGGCTTTAAAGGGACACAGGGCAATCTTTATTATTTGTCAAGCACTAGAGGACGTATTTTAGTGTATATAAAGGTTTAACTAGAACAGGGCCAAGATCTCTATAGTGTGATCAAGGGTCTGTGTTTGCAAATAATGTTACCGTCTGACCTAAATACTTGTAGGAACATCAAGAATTAAACTGAAATTAATTGTTTAGTCGCACCAACAGCTAAGGTCATAAAGAAAGTCATAAGGCGACTTTCCAGCTTCCATTGGTGGAGGAAGACCCCAGTTGCCCCTACGGGCGAGATTCGTACACGGGCGAGCACCGGGGTAGAACCGCCGTTCCGCAAGCTAGCTGGAAAGCTTCCTCAAACAAAGATACAAATCAAGAACCAAATTGGCTAAGTGTACTGCCAAAATAAAATTGTTTAATGAAATGCATATTTTAGCAATCGATTTCTTGTTCAACATTCATCAACACATACAATGTTATTTGGATCGTCCTATAGAGAGAGGGATACAATACTTCGGAATCAGGAAACCGTGCCCTACTCAGACTGTCGTGCAGATTAATATAGTTATTTTATATACACGGGACGGCCGGGTTTACGTACCATCCTACGGACGAGTCTAAGGGAATTGTTTTGCATAAGAACATTTCGATGAAACCCAGTAGCGCCGGCGAGGCTCAAACCGGTTATCACCAGAATCATAATCGGTCGTGCTTAAAACGTAAGTGACAATTTATAGACTCCTTAGGTCTGACGGCGAACTGTAAGAATTACGGGCACCATTCCAAACACGAATAATGCCATCATTATGCGTTGCTTGTTTAATGTGCGAATGCAGGCAATAAACAGTAGGCCTCATGTTTAAATTAGGCTGAAGTGGGTCATTTTCGTATCGGGTACTACAGAAAGGTACCCGGGTAACATATATATATATATACAGAAACGTACCCGTAAATCTTCGATTGTATAGAAAGGCCCACAGTTATAAAGAAAAGTACCCGGAAAAACGAAATCTCAATGGCGAAATTGAAACAATTTAGAATTAGATAGAATAATACTAAAACAATATTTTTTATCATTAATTAGTCGCCATTGTTCTTAAAATATAAATTTAGTAATGAAATTAAAAACGTATTATTTGTTATGTTGTCGTAAATTCGTTAGCAACACCGCGCGCGCTAAAAACAACAACAAAAAAAAACTTCCGCAACTTTTCGATCACTTCTTTGAAGTGGAGGAACCTAAATACCATCAAATGGAATTAGCATTCAAAATCAAAGATACCATCAACATTTTGCAATATCATTTGGCCGATAGCTCCATCTATAGTTCATTTATATGAAAGCAGTTATAAAACTTCATCTGTATCGTACATAAGAAGCACGCAACGAAAATCACATATCCACATCGCTTCAAAGTTGTTCGGAAATAAACATTACGACAATGTACGCTCGCAATATTTTGTCTCTTGTACTTTTATGTAAGTTGGGGCCGTTCTGGATTTCGAAGAGTTACGGGTACGCTTCTGTATACATATAAGTACCCCGGGTGCCTTTCTGTAGTATCCGATACGACAAAGACCCATCAACTTAGATTAGTTATGAAATAGCTTTGTTTGGAAAAACTCGACACGATATTTTTATTGGATGGATCATTAATATGAATTCGTATTCATTTAACTCAATATCTGTATGCTCTAAATACATATTGTTATTAAGACTGTTAGCAATATGAATGTCACATGAATAGCATTTATGACTTAAACATAAAACAAAACTACAGTCGGCGTGTTGTCCAGTCCGAACATGTTCTTAAAAATGTATTAAACCGGAATGCATCATTCTGCTCAATTTAATGCATGTGCACATATAATACGAAACAAGCTAATTATAATAGATCTCATTTGGATTTGAATTGACACCAAATACTCTAATCCCTTTAAGAAAAGTTCAGTTCAGAAAGGAAATTTTCAACAATTTCGTTCTGATGGCCATTGTTCATCATCTCGAAATCAAACTAGGCATTGTTATAAAAATGCAAGAAAATGATAAAATAGCGACGACACAGAGTCGATCGGTCGTTCAGTCGGTCGAACGGTGTTTTACCTAATTTTCAGTACATTTTAGGCTATATAAGTATGAAGGTTGAGTTTTAGTTGTGTTCCTGATCACCCATTTTTTTCTAGGTAGAGCCTGTACCTCTCGCATCCGTAAGAATGGACGCTTTTTCACGTACACGTCGCGCTTCAAATGGGTTTCGAAGCTGCAGCGGTGAGAGGCGAGAAGGACGCATTCTGTGTCTGACTTGTGATATGTGACGTGGGATATGTGACATGTGGTATGTGATGTGTGATATGTTACGTGTGATATGTGACGTGAGATATGTGACGTGTGATATGTGACGTGTGATATGTGACGTGTGGTATGTGACGTGTGGTATGTGACTTGTGATATGTGACGTTTGATATGTGACGTGTGGTATGTGACGTGTGGTATGTGACTTGTGATATGTGACTTGTGATATGTGACTTGTGATATGTGACTTGTGAAATGGGACTTGTGATATTAAGATATGAAATTTTATTTCGTTAAATGTTGATGATGATATCATCTAGATGATGTGAGATATTTGTCTATTGTCCACCTTTTTACCACATACCATCATTTACCCATTTACTCATTACTAGTTTAGCAGACCTGCTTATTTAATATATATTTGAGTATTTAGGAGAACAACCATGTTCTAGGTACTAATTAAGCTTGCTAAGAATTTTTTTTTTTTTTCTAGATACTACGGGCAAAGCCCTGTCTCCTCCAGCACCTCTCCCACACGAACAACACAACTATTAAATTTCTGATCCTTGTTAAAGCATAGAAGAAATATATATTATTTTAGAGTAATAGTGGGGCAGGTTTCCGGATTCCTACGTATCTTTTCCCTGTCTCAAGGGCGGCTCTGAATAAGCGATAACATATTAATGAGCCATTAATAACATGATAATTGAATTCTCTGATAATGATATGCATATTAATTTGACAAAACATGACTATATGATTATTAAAAAAATATCTGCCGGAATTACAATTCTAGGTTAAAACCTGAATTTAAAACAGTGCTTATATAATCCATATATTTCAAAACAAAGTAACAACATATAAAACATTCATAATAGTTTTAGTAAGTCAGGCACTCTACCCCTGGAAGCTGTTATACAAATTCATATGTACATGCGTGCGCGTGCGTGCGTGCGTGCGTGTGTGTGTGTCTGTGTGTTTATTTATTTATTTTTTATTCATTATTTTATTTTATTTTTGGTTGTCACCAGTGTTTATTAAGTTTTTCCCACCACACACACCACCCACCCCAACGGAGAATGCAGGTAAAAAATCGCTTTTGTGTTGTCGTTTTTGCTGTCATGTTTTAAGTATATACTCCCCCACCGCTACCCCTTCCCCCCAATTTCATATCCGTCCCTGTGATTGAATGCTTTATGAAACAGGGCTCTGTCAGCTTTTAAAGAGCACGAGTGAGTAACATATCTTTTAAATGAAACGAGTGACTATATCTACTTTACTTATGGAATTCAGTATTTTGAGTTGCTTCTGTGTTTGTGTGTTTGCACCTTTGCGTTTGAAGGGACACATGGCAATCTCGAGGTTTTTATCAAGCATTAAAAATAGCTCTTCGTTTTATTAGTCAAATATCATTTTGACTTTTAACCTGCTTTTATATTATTAATACTAACACGACCTCCGCAGTCACTGAGGTTGTAAAGCATCGTTATGTCGGAAGAAGACATTAATGACGTATTGGGTGACGCTTAGGGACCTGGACTTGGATGAATGTCCTCAGATTTCATCAGTAGTACACTCACCTATGTGAAAACGGTAGTTTCTAGAATGACGTTTTTAGTTGTATTGGAAAATGTGTGTTAAATAAATAATGAGATTTTACAATTATTCGTTTGTAGCTATGAGCTATCGTATTGGTAGAACATGACATCATATAAGTGTTCATTAGTATCGAGAACAGATATTGCAGAGATCCAGTAACGGTACACATAAAAAGAAGATGCGAGGACATGGTCGACGCATTAAGCCACATTCCCGCTTGTACGACTCAAGTCACATATTGCGTAATAATCATACAATTCGTTGTGACATTCGTCTTCATTTTTCACAGTAAATTGGCGGTCGAAGTCGTCTAAAGTTACACAATCACTATTATTTCATTTCCGACCGTTGAAACTATATCCAGTTTTATACACGAAACAATTTGATAGAAGTTCATCCATTTATTGATTTATCTGCGCATGACTTCGAATGCATAAAACAAACACTCATGAAATTTCATTGGTACATTGCCCTTGTTGAGATGAGGAATCCTATTGCTGTTTGATTCAGTAGCTCAAAGATCAAGATCGTCATGCCTTTATATTGAAATATATATCTTACTGAGCGCTAAAACTTCGAAATTACAACATCCACACCCTACAAAGTTCTATTCTTCCCATACTGAGTAAAGGAATCCCCTTGTTTGTTTCGGACATTAGATCAAAGGTCAGGGTCGCCATGACTTTATATGGAAATATGTATTCTGGGTGATAACCTCGAAACTATAACTTCCACACTCGTAAAACTTTATAAGTACATTTCAATTGGTGAGAGAAGGAAACTGGCTGTTTGGGGTCGGTCGGTCAAAGATGAAGGTCGCCTTGACATTTTATATAAATATGCATTCTGCACCAAAACTTCGAAAGCATAGCACCAACACTCATGACACGTCATTGGTACATTGTTCACGAATTATATGAAGACTTGTAATTTACGGTCCAAGATATTACTTAATAGTCGCTTACACGACACACCATTTCGTGTCGATCACATAGTTCATGGGCGGAATCGGGAGAGGGAAAGAGTGGCAACAAAATTTTATGACGATATATAGTTTGTATCGATGGTATATCTTTGCAAGCCTTGTTCTTTGTTTACGTATCACCCCTCTGGTGCTATTATGAGAATATCTATTATCTATAAATCCCGTTTTATTACCCATTCTAGTTCTTTCACAACGACAAATATCTCCAAAGTTGTAACATCTTGTCTTAGTCCCGTTAAATATCACGTTAAACAATATTGTGCTAAAGATTATGAAAACTCTGGGATTAATTTATTTTGGTCTATTAAAAATTCGGGCGACGTTCTTAATAACACTTGCAATATTCGTCAAGCTTCATCTATAAGTACTTATGACTGTTCAACACTATAAACTTACCCAAGACAAGCTTATTGCTTTCAGTCAAAAACATTTGCTAACGAAATACTACTTTTTTGGCCTGTAACAATATTAAAGCGTTTTTTACTAACGGCATTTTTGACAGTAACACTATGTGGACTGGCCTTGAAGTTTGTGAATCACTGATTTTTCCATTAAACAATGTTTTCGTCAGGTATGGAACTAGCGTTTATGGACACATTGTTGGTATCTCTATGGGTACGAACTGTGCATCCCTTGTCGTAGATTTCTTTATAGATTTCATGTTAAGCCTTTCAGAAGATACCCAGACAGATTTCATTGAAACCTTTAATAACACCTCTCGGTAAATTGTCTGACCATTGGCAGCCCTTTCCTTTTACTATGGTTAATAATATTTATTCTAAAGAACTTCAGCTTGACAAAGCTAATATTTCTGATACTAATGCTTCTTTTCTCGACTTGAACATGGTCAAATAATTATCAAAATCTATGACAAAAGACACGATTTTAATTTTGATATTGTTAATTATCCCCATTTAGAATGGGATGTTCCCCGAGTAGCAACTTCTTATTGGATCTATCTGTCTAAAATGTTCCGTTTTTCTAAAGCTTGTACTCGAGTTGAGGACTTTAATATTCGAAATCGTTGTATTACTAAAATGCTACTATATCTTGGCTACCATTACAACAAAGTTTGCAAAACGTTTGTAACATGCTATTATCGTAACTATGATCTTCTTTACATATACAAATGCAATTTAAGAACTCGTCTGAGACAAGGACTCACAACCTGACTTCTATGGTGACGTGATTTACAAATTGTATAAGATCCTTGGTCATGAACACTTTCATACTATCTTTGTTAAACTTGTTAAAAAGTTTATCAAAAGAGGTTAAGACCCTATCATTGGATCCATTTACAGTTCGCCACTATGTTTTCTTTAATTGTGCGATGCCTGGTCAAGCTGTGGACCCTATGCTAACGTTTACCTAAAGCCCCCTGTCAAGTAACTGACTACCTTCTTTGTGGCTTTCTAGGCTATTGCTTTTTGTATTTATATATACACGAGCATCTTTGTGTTTTACTTATATTGCCTATTAATGCTGCCTTGTTGGTTAAAAAATAGTTCATGGCCATGGGACTGGCCTTACACTGTCCCGTTTTATTGGGATGACAATAGGGTAAGTGTGAGGTTTGATGCACCCTAGAACCTGGTGTAAACTCCCACTGCCACTGACCGTTACAAGCCGGTAGCCCTGTTGTCAACCCGTTTTGTGTTTGTGTCGTCAGACATGTATGCCTGTATTCCTTATTAACATTGCCATTCATGTATGTCTTTTTGCGTGTTTTTTGGTTTACTGTGCCAGCTTTTATATTTGTGACCAAGATATTTTTACATTAATTTTCACGACCGATAATATTTCTAAGTTTGTAAATCACATCTCTATAAAAGACGGGTTATGATAAACCGTGTCGCAAAAATGTTTCAAGATTAGTGTTTGTCGAGCAGATAAGTATTACGATAATACAACTTCGACAAAGTCTTACGTAACCTTATGGTTCAGATAACCTTGAGAAGTGTTTCAGTAATGTCAATAATGCTACAAGTTCTGGCAAGACGAATAAATTGAAAAATAATATACCCTATAAGAAACAGTTTTGTGGATATCCCAATCTAAAAATGGAAGTAAAAGTCGATGAGGACATGCAACTTTCTCAAACGCAGTCAATCAAAAGCACGCAACAAGACAAACACACGCAACAAGACAAACACGAATGTTAATGTTAATAAGGAATCAAGTAATGTGACTTCACAAACACAAAACAGGTTGACAATAGGGCCCCCGCCTTGGAACGATCAGTGGCAAACAATACCACTGGGGTTTGCAACAGGTTCTAGGGTGCACCAAACTTGTAATTGGGTCAACCACCAAGCAAGCAGTGCGTTTCAAAATGATAGGGTCAAACATATTTTGATAAACATTTTAACAAGTTTAACAAAAATAGTATGAAAGTGATCGTGACCAATAATCTTACGAAGTTTGTAAATCTTGTCACCATAAAAGTGAGGTGATAATCCTTGTCGCAGAAGAGTTTTTAAATTACTTTTATATTTAGAAGACGAATAGGGTTACGATAATAAAATGTTGCAAATGTGTTTCGAAGTTTATGTTAACGGTAGTCCTGATGAAGAAGCTTTTTAGTTATTCAAAGATTACAAATATTAGTCCTCAGTTAGAGTACAAGCTCTAAAAAACGAATAAGTTGAGACACATAGACTCCATAAGAAGTTGCTCGGGGAAAATCCCAATCTAAATGAGGACAGTTAACAATATCAAAATTAAAATTATCCCTCTTGTCATAGATTTTGCTAATTATTTCACCAATAGAAAAAAAGCGTTGTATCAGAAATATTAGCATTCTTAAGTTGAAGTTTTTTAGGATAGTATTAACCATTGTAGAAAAGAAAGTGTTGCCAATGTTCAATATGTAATCAAGATACCGAGAGATATCATTAAAGGCTTCATTGACATCTGCCTGATTATCTGGTGAAAGACTGAACAAGAAATCTCTTTCATTGCAATAGAAAATAAATCTGCGACAAGGAATTCACAGTTAGTACCATAGGGATACCAACAATTTGTCTATAAACAGGGGTTGACGAAAATAGTATCTAATAGAAAAAATAAGTCATTCGCAAACTTCATGGCAAGTCCACAGAGTGTAATTGTCAAAAATGTTGTTAGTAAAAAAAACGCTTTAACATTGTTACAGGTCAAAAATGCAGTATTTTCTCTAACGAAAGTTTTTTGAATGAGAGCAATAGGATTGTCGCTGATACGGTTGTGTGGTGGTGTTTTATAAAGTGTTGAAAATCATAATTCCTTAGAGATGAAGCTTGACGTTTCTTGCAAATGTTATCAAGAAAGTTACCATACTTTTTGATATACCAACATATCTGAATTCCAGAGTTTTGATAATCTTTAGCACCATAAGCAACACATTGTCATGTTACAATAATAGGAAATATACCTTTAATACAAATGGGAAACTATTATTCCCTAACTGTATAGTAACTGTTAATATGTGAGCTCTGTCCAATTATGGGATTATTTGCTACGGTTTACTCAAGTATATTATTCAGTTAGTGTCAGTTGGGTATGATATTTGGAAGAATGGTGAAATAGTAGTTGGAAGTGTTTGATCAAGGCCTGGTGAGTCAATCATTTTACATATGTTATTGAATGAAATGTATGATACGTGCTGTATTGTTTATTCTATACGCTATCATATTTTGTAAATAATATTGCGAATGTAACAGGCGTAATACTCATGGCATAGTCAGACAAGGTTAATATTATATTGTAGATATTCCTCCTTGGTTGTTGGGGTTAGAGTAAATGGACGTATGTAATGGTTACCAGCGTATCAACATACAGCTATAGAATGGCCTAAGACATGAATTGATAGAATTGATGTATGTCGGAAGATATAAGTAAATGCTGTAACATTAGTGCGAGTGCAAGTGTAGAAGTCCAGGGAAAATGAACTTTAAGATGCATCTTGGATTGAGAGAAGTATACGATATCGGTATATAATGTGTGGAGTACAGTACAACTAGTGAAACTTAGTTACTCACCACCATATTGCGATGACAATATACAATCAGGGTTATGATCTAGTGAACTGTATAACAATACAGTTGAACAATAACTGTGCACACTTTATCAGATTGACTTGAGAGATGTATTTACTTTTATTCTGTTTAAAGTGTATATTGCGACTAAATGTTTGTTTCTACCTTATTTTCAGTCATACTTTTCCTTTTTATCTATCACTCCTAATAGTTATTCATTTTGAAATATACTTATTATTACAACTTGACTTATCTGTTTGGTCAGTACTTATCCATATAAATAAATATACAGATACAACTATGTTGCAATTGTTTAACGTGATCATTAACGGCAGTACGACAAGATGTTAACAATTTGGAGACATTAGTAGTTGTGCAAGAACTAGAATTGGAAATGAAACGGGCTTTATATGGCTGTTTATGTCATTTGGGAATCCAGTACATTGTTGGAAGTTTGTTTTGCTTTTCGTCTACCCAAGCCTTAAAAATCGTGCACTGAGTGATATGCGTCGAAACAACATTATCCTCAGTAGATTGCACTGGAGTATACAGACCCAGTTGAGTTCAAGTACCCCAAATAAGATCAGAGCGAACGCTGAACGAACGGAAAATAAACGCAGAATGAACGCAGAACGAAAGCAGAATGAACGTTGGACGATCTATATTTTAAAAATGCATTTCGTTCGTTGCGTTCGTTTCGTTCGTTTTCAGCGTTCAGCGTTTTAAAAAACGAACGATGAATACATTTTTTAAAACGCTAAACGCTGAAAACGAACGGAACGGACGATGAATGCATTTTTTAAAACGCTAAACGCTCAAAACGAACGGAACGAACGAAACGAACGCAAGGAAACGAACGAAACGAACGCAAATGCATTTCGCTATTTCGGATAACTTTCAATATTATCCTTTCGAGTAGATAATTGAAGTCTCGATTTAAACGAAGTGCGTTTTGCAGTAACTTAATTTAAAGAAATACACTGTGTAAATGGTGTTTTTTTAAGCACGATTACACACTTTCATTTTTACCGATTTAAAATAATAAATGTATTTATTGTGTAGCACAAATTTTATATTATTTCATTATAAAACTGAAATAATGTTGGTAAAATCAGACGGCATATTTTTATATAGTGTCAGGTATGTTAAATATTTGATGAAAATAACATAAACCCGGAAGAAAACAGAATCATCAATGTGCACCACCAAATAATGTCAACCAAAGGATACATTCTTCAATATGATCACAAACATTAGTCGCCGACTCGTGGTAAGAACCGCATGGGTGGATACCATTTAATCGTCAGAAATGTTGCGATTGGTAAACGCTGAACGAACGAACGCAAATGCATTTTCTCTGTTTGTGCATTTAAACGCAAACATTATGTTGCGTTCGTTCCGTGCATTTAAATGAACGCATAGTTTCGTTTGTAAACTCTGAATGCATTCAAAAACGCAAATGATTTGCATTTTAAAAAATGCATTCATAAAAATGAAATGCAAACGGAATGCAAACGGAGCGCAAACGGAACGCAAACAAAACGCAAACGGAATGCATTTTTGGGGTACTTGAACGCAACTGGGTCTGTACGAATTAGTACTTTCTAGTTCCAGAGATAATACACTGACGTAATGGAGGCGTCAAACAATATTTATGTTAGTCGTATAAACGTTTATACGGGTAAAACGACCTTTTCCCAAGTAGAAAGGGAGTTTGTGTCGGCATGTTCTCTACGACACCATTTAATAATAAAATCATCAATGGATTGGGCAATCTGACCACAACATGCATTAAAATCAATCACACAAATCAATATATACTTAGGACCTTTAGAAAATAAATGCCGAAAACGTTTATCTATAATACCAAAATTACCAGTAATGACATGACCGGCCGGAACATAGCCAAATTTGGATGTTTTACAATCGCATTCCTTAGGAGTGTTGTATTCTATGTCAAGGTCAGAAACTATTTTATTGCAGTTGAAAATCATATGTGTGGATGATATACAATTTCGAAATCAATATCATCTGTCTTGACATAAAGTTTAGTTATTACTACTCCATTTTCAGTAGAAAGACATAACCAAGAAACGGAGTGACATAATCCGAAACGTTAGCTTTATTGAGTTTACGTTCTGGAGAATACATGTTAGGAACCATGTTAGGAATGTTCTTTTAGCGGAATACAAGTCCATTGATGTTGTCTACACGAACATCACTCTGTTGAATGTCGAAGGTCAGCATTGTTATTGCCAATTTCATTTCTTATTTATCTTTCGCTGGGATATTTTAATGCAATGTATTGATAGAAATGTAGTGTCATACATTAAAACGTATTGCGTTCATAGGATGCGTATCAATTACGCACAAGAATATCGTGTCAAGGCTTTATAGTTTGAGCTGAGAAATATATTTTGAAATGTAAATCACAAATACATACTTTATTAGATGATTGTGTGTGTTATGCTCATCTTGTATAAGTTAAATGCGTCTGCACTATATTTTATTCCGGTTTCTGACAACAACGTAAAACAACTATCCGCCACCTCCTCCTCCGCCGCCTCCGCCACCACCTCCACCTCTTCCACCCCATCCACTACTCCCATTTCCACCTCTGCCTCCATCACCTTCTACACTCCAAAACCAACTGTATGGATTGTCGTTAGACCCGCCTCCTGATGACCATCCAACATTCCAACCTCGCCCGCCTCCAGATCCTCCACGCCCACCTCGTCCACCAGCAGAGGATCCACCTGGTTGACCAGGCTCGCCATCTAAAGGTCCAAATGGAATATTTGATTCACCTACAGTAGACCGTTCATGCCCACCTCCTCTGCCTCCAGATCCTCCACGCCCACCTCGTCCACCAACAGAGGATCCACCTGGTTGACCAGGCTCGCCATCTAAAGGTCCAAATGGAATATTTAATTCACCTACAGTAGACCGTCCATGCCCACTTCCTCTGCCTCCAGATCCTCCACGCCCACCTCGTCCACCACCAGTGGATCCACCTGGTTGACCAGGCTCGCCACCAAACGGTCCAACTGGAATATTTAATTCACCTCTAGTAGATTCGTCATTTCCAACTTGTCGGCCTTTAGATCCTCCATGCCCACCTCGTCCACCTGCAAAGGGTCCACCAGGTTGGCCAGGTTTGCCTGATATGCCATCAACGGGTCTTACTGGATAAATGAATCCACCTTGTGCAGATCCTCCATGTCCACCTCGTCCACCTCCATAGGGTCCACCAGCTTGACCAGGCTCGCCTGATTGAGCTTGACAGCCAACTGTTAATACAAATTGATTGTTAAAATGTAGCTTACCAAAATCACAATTTACCGTCTATATTTAACCAGCTAAATAGGAAAAAAGTAATGTAGAGCATTTTAATAAGTCTTAACGAACAATAATTATCATTAAATTTGTAAGACAGGTAAAATGAATGCAGTACAATACCAAGTTAAATAAATTTAAGAGAACAAACGCTGAGAATGTAATTAAATATCTGGAAATTTATAAATGTCGTATTAAAAATAGTCCTGCGGAATGAAGAAACTCTTAAAATCAATGGATTTCATCTTCTAAATATTTCCATTACAATTGCTTTATACACACTATCTTAGTTTTTATTATTATCTAACGTGGATTATTATATTAAATAAATTATAACAAAAGTAATGCAACTTGCTTTTAAAGCAATGAATTATCTGCATGTTTGTTAAATGATTAGAATATTAAAGAGCATGACAAATACTTGAATGTGATTCAACATTTTTTCAAAACTGCGACGCAGAACCATAAGCAACAGTGTACTTTGAATGCCGTCATCAGAAATAAAAAAAGCGAGACAGTGCGCATAAAACCAAGATTAAGCTCCTAAGTCAACCATTTTCCACTAACCGCCCGAAAAACCGTAATCCATATTGTCAATTCTTTAGATGTCTTATGTTGAGTCCCATATACAGTGTCATGACTTCTTTGCTCTGTGTGGTTTTGTGGTATTGTATTTATATACCTGGTCTCTATAGAACGTTTTTATTCCCCTATTGAAATCATTGATAACCGATTATATTCAATCTGTGTCACTCTTTACTAGTGTAGTAACCTGTTGTTTAAGATATAAATAAGAAGCCATTTAGACGCTATACCTGAGCCTGTAACACACATAATTATTTCAGATGAAGGTGTAACTATATTTATACATCATATGTATTAAGGTCACTCCAAACTAAAACGGTGACTAATTTATTCAAAAAAGGCCTAACATTGATTTTAGAGTAATTGATATTTGCACACGTATCTAGTACACTCAACTTGAGTTGACCGCTGTCTTGAACATGACTGATGATGATGTTAAAATACATACCGATATGTTACCAATAATACATATCGATATGTTACAAATGATATACACTGATATGTTACCAATGATATATACAGATATGTTACTAATGTCAATAATATAATATACCGATACATTACCAATGATATATACCGATATGTTACCGATGATATATACTTATCTGCTACCGATGATATATATCATTATGTTACCAATCATATATACTGATATGTTACCAATGTTACCAATGATACATACCGATATATTACCAGTGATATATACCGATATGTTACCAATGATATACACCGATATGGTATCAATTTTATATATCGATATGTTAAATATGATATATGTCTATATATTACCAATGTAGTCAATGATACATTCCGATATGTTACCACTGATATATACCGATATGTTACCAATGTAACCAATGATACATTCCTCTATGTTACCACTGATATATACCGATATGTTATTATTGATATAAACCAATATGTTAACAGTGTTACCAATGATACATACCGATATGTTACCAGTGATATTTACCGATATGTTACTAATGATACCAACGATATATACCTATACGTTTACCAATGATATATACCGATATGTTACCAATGTTACCAATGAATATACCGATAAGTTACCAAAGAAATATACCGATTTTTTACCTATGATATATACCGATATGTTACCAATGATTTGTAACGATATGTTACTAATGATATATACCGATATGTTAACAAATATATACCGATTTGATACCAATGATATATATCAATATGTTACCGATGCTATATACCGATATGTTACCAATGATATATACAGATACGTTATCAATGATATATACCGCTCTGTTTCCAATGTTGACAACGATATATACCTATATGTTACCATGATATATACCGATATGTTACCAGTGATATAAACCGATATGTTACTGGTGGTATATACCGATATGTTACCAATGATCTATATCTATATGCTACCGATGATATATACCGATATATTACCAATAATATTCACCGATATGTTACCGATGATTTATACCGATATGTTACCAATGATATATACTGAAAGGTTACCAATGTTACCAATGATATATACCGATATTTTACCATTTATATATTAAACAGATATGCTACCAATGATATATACCGTTAGACCACTTGGCCTTTATCCGATGATATACAAATACATTATTCTTGCTTTTGCATTGAAGGAATATAGCTACATTTTCTTCATATTGTTCCTATGAACAACATTTTTTAAAGAATTAGTACACAGTTAAAACGGTCTATTCTAAGCATATTTCAGTTTCGTAAATAATGGGTCACCAGCCTGGTTTATGGGATATCTTAAGATAAATATATTACCCATATTCCATTTTATTGGCAAGTTTTCTATACTTTCAGGACAACCAAAATAATTCCCAAAAACAAGAAATATAGTAACACAAATCAAATCGAATTACATTAGTTCATTCACTTTTAATATATATGTTTCTTTTAAGAAAATAAATACATCCTACACGCGGAAATAAAGGTGAATATTACTTGTATTGGCATGCAGATCCTCGGAAAAAATATATTGAGTTAAAGAGACATTTCAAAGGGAAAAAATACTTTCCTATGATCAACTTTTTTCCAAAACTTCAATATTGTTACCTTGTACTATCTTGTACATCAAGCTATTGAAATAAAAAACAAACGTCACCAGACTTTTTTTTGAGAAAATGACAGTTTTAACACTAATATTCACAAAACTGGGTTTTGGAACAAAAAAAACAAAGCCATTTTCTTTAATTGTAAAGTTTGAAAAAAACTCTATTGTCAAGTTGTAATCCCGCTCACGTAATACCATCATAGTTGAGACCGGAATCCGGTAATACTCTCTAAAAACATCTAGAATCCGGAAGATTCGTTGACTTTAAAATGCGCCATTATTTATGCCTTATATAAGGTTTCAGTACAAAAATGTTAGTGTGTTTACCTGTAATACTTTAAGCTATATAATCACTAAATTTTCTGTTAAATTTGAATAACAGAGTCCTTATTTTTCAAAATCTTTTGCATCTAGCATTTTAAGATGAAGCGTGTATGACGCCAGCTGAAATAAACGTCAAGCAATGACACTTTGCATATGTGACCAATGCTGTCTTCAGTTTTGTGGTAACCATTTTCTATTACGGCAGCAATAAAAACTAGATTTTGATCAGAGCCTGATCAAACGGACCTTCCACACTGGATGATTTCATGACGTCACAAAGGTCAGTGCTGACAAAAGCAATGGCATATATTGTTTTATCTATAACATTGCAAGAAACTCGGTCAGAAGGGAAAATGAATATATTGCAATAACTTATGACGTCACTGGCGGCCGTTTTTGTGATAACGTCATGACGCTTTCACAATTACAACCAGAACTTTACAATCTGTGAAAGTTTCAATCAAATATGATCATAAATGTATGAGATAGAGTGATAACAAAATTGTCAATATGAGTCACTGACGGCCTTCATCGATGACGTGATGATAACAGGTAATGTTACTGCACATCTAGGTCATACACTCTACAACATGTGAACATTTAGTTTTAAATTTGATTATACATTCAGGAGATAAAGAGATTATAACAAAGACAATGACTCTGATTATTTTACTAACAAAATTGCTTAAAACATACACTCAGCACAAACACAAATGATTTTTTATGAATTATGACATCGCCGGCTTCATTTGAAGTCACTTGGAGCCATACTGGATGACGTCATGACGTCACGATGGTCAGTTATCACTTAAACGGTGGCCTTTATGATTTTGTCAATAACAATGCAACAAAAACCATCAGAAGCGATATTTTTATTAATTGATGACGTCAATGGCGGCCATCTTTTTGATAACGTCATGAAGCCATTTTATGTTTTTGCATAACTACATCCTGAACTTTACAATCTGTGAAAGTTTCATTTAAATCCGGTCATACATGTCATTGGCGGCCATCTTATATGACATTATGACACCGTATGATGTTATTACACATCTAGGTCATGAGCACTTCAACGTGTAAATGTTTAATTTTAAATTCTTTACGTCATTGGGAGCCATATTCATAAAGTCATGACGTCAAGTTGGTATATGATTGGAATTATATGTGTAGATGTGCAGGGGGAATTACAATTTTCGTACCACCTACGGGTGTGGGGCTATGTGGTTGGTTTGGTTTAAAATAAAATGCTCCTAGATAATTAACTATAAGAGTGTAAATTGTGTCTGTATTATCGTCGCCCCCAGTCAATACATATATTACGGGGTTTGTGGTCCCAGTGGTCATGCCATGAGGGCTGGACATGGCAGAGTAGGCGGGGTCAAACTATCTTTCCAACTATGGTCATATTGCATATCAGGTTGAATGCCATTGCAGCAGGTGTGCACTGATGCAAGAACAGATGGCCAAGAGTCATCTTTGGTGGTTGTGGGGAGCGACAAAATGTAGAACTAAGTATATATATGTTGTTTGTTTTATCTTGCTTCGCTGTATGCAATACATACTGTAAACTTCAACGGTGTCACTGGCTCAAGTGCGAATACATGCCACTAATTGAAAGTCGAAAAGATATGCGATGGCGCGCTATCGACTTGATCATTTCGAAATGTTATGCTCGCGAAATAAAACGCTTTGAAAGTCTATTTATCCAGGCACATTTCTTTTTTAAATCGGGGATAATGTTACCCTTCCGTTCGTCCGTCCGTCCCTCTGTCAGTCCTTGTGTAATTGACACTCCTCCTACACCGTTACAAGTGCGGACTTGAAACGATATACTACACCGTGCACAACAAGTTAGAGAAACTCCACATTGCGGTGAATCAAAAGAAGTTTTATTTTTCTAAAAGCATCGCTGAGATAAGCTTGTTCCTGCCTTGGCGAGGCCATGATGTACACAAACAATAAGTCGTGTCGCCTTGTACACTTATTACACCACGTGTAGTTAGTTGCACGCATTTTTTTCCACCCGTGTCAAAATTGAATGACAGTAGCCTCTGATGTGGTGAGCTGACGATCGATGTCAGTCGCGTGCAAAAATCTCTTTGATGTCGCTGCTGATTTCATTTGTCACAAAATTGAGATTCTCTAACTTGTATTGCAAGGCGTATGTCTGGAATATACATGTAGATGTGCACAAGCTTACAAAATGTCTGTACCTCTTAGGGGCGGGACTAAGGGGTTTGAAGTTGTTTACATACAAAATACAATTAATCCTACATGCTTAACTGTAGGATTGTGGAATTGTGTATTATCATCTTTGCTTAATGGTCAGTACATATATTAAGTGTTTTTGCGTGGCCCCCCTGGGTTATACCCTGAATGCTGGACTTGGTGGGTAGGAGGGTTCAACAACCATATGCTTTTTTTTCCAAATAGGGGCATGTTGCATTTCAAATCGAATGACATTGCTAGAGGGGTGTACTTACGTCCAACAATGCCAGGGAGTCATAGTGGGTGGTTGGGAGGGGTCAAACTGTAGAACTTAGTCTATATGAGTGGTTTGACATAAAAAATAAGAGTACTCTTACATGCTTTACTGGAGGAGCTGAAATTGTGTATGTGTTATCGTTGTCTCAAGCGTCAATACGTAGACTGTTTCTTACACTATGATGTCAAGATGTTCATATCGATTCGGCGTTAAAATCTAACTTGTATTTACACTCCATTTTTTCTTCAAATTTTACGATGAAGCTACAGCTAAGAATAATTGTATCACATACATCTCCTCAAATAATGTTTCAATCTGAAAGCTGGTACGGAGTTCGCATGTGCTTTCTGATATACTGAAGTATCAATTTAAGGTTCATGTTTATTCATCATTGTGAACTTTCAAATGTAAAGTTTTACTTAATTTGCAAGCCGATTTTTGAATCTTTGCACCACATCGTAACTGGTGATGCGGAGTAACATCGTAACTGGTGATGCGGAGTAACATTAATACATGAGAGACATTGAAAACTAAACTATTTATACAAAATATTACAAATATTTGATAAACAATGGATAAAATATAAAACGAAAATACTGTTCGGACTTATAGGCCTTGAACATAATTTATAACAATTAAACACAAAGGGTAACTTACCTTCAACCATCATTAGGCATACCAGTAGCGTTGCAACAAGTAGTAAGTGTCTCATCTTTTCGACGGCTTTCACTCAAAACATTATACGAATATAGTAATTGTCTCATTTACACACATTAAGGTGTATATATAGCAAAAGTTCCAAGCCGGATTCATCATGTCATTTAGCCTGAAGATGACGCGACATGGTACGTAATTATAACTCTATAACAGTAAATTACCGTCCCATTATAAAATAAAGTTTAAAAAACTAAAGCTGTGTGACTTCCAAAAACAATAATCGAGCTAATTAATTAGTTTTCTTGGAAGGCAGAAATAAAACCTGTATGACATCCAAAACAAGTAATCGAGCTAATTAATCAGTTTTCTTGGAAGGCACAAAGCTTTTATTTATTGTATTTATTATATACACCCTATACATGCAAATATGAAAATAAAATTAATAGAAGTTTAATTAAATGCTTATGGGAAAATTGGATTAAAGTGTGTACAGACGGCGATAACTTGTAATTACTTACAAAATCAAAACTACCGTGGTTGAATACGTTTCAAAATACGCCGCATATGAGTTATAGTCTGGGTATTTGAAAAATATGTAGTTGACAACTTAAGCTCCCCATATGGTCCTTTTGCGTATTGAAAAATACAAAGTTTTCCTTCTGTCCTTTGGATTTTGTACATACTTTCTATTCTGAGTTATGTACATACTTTCTATTCTGAGTTATGTACATACTTTCTTTTCTGTGCTGTCTTATGTTACACTGTTTTTACTTTGCACTGTAATACTGACAAATAATAAGAAAATAATTGATGTACAATTGTAAATAAAAAACTCTATACGTTATAAAAGCTTATTGCCCTAGCTATTACCAAAGATGACCAGTACATATAACGGTCCATCTGTTACCGTGGAAAACACATACAATCAGTGTTATTATAGAACGAGTATGAAAGGGGACATTTAGAAATCGCCGAACACGATAAATATAAAAACATATTGCAGTCTCAGTTTGAGAATGTTCATGAACGGTAGTGAAAAATTCAGTTCAAGAACGGTAGTGAAAAATGATCACACCCTATAGGACGACAAACATTATATTAATGTAGGTTATACATAACGATAGTCCAGTGATCCGGATTTAATAACTATTATCAATCCACGATGCATATGTCATTAGAACTAGCACAATATATAGCTAGATAACTAGATTACACGAGTCTCCACATAGTTACATATTATAGTATGGTCCAAGTATTTATATTGTTACTCATACCTAAACTTGTAATATATTGTTTACAAGTAGAATGTAGTTCAGTTATTCGTGCTTTAATACTGGCATATAAAATACCAAAATTGACGTTGACTTATACGACACGTACTACGTCATTTACTATTTGAAACTAATTATTTATCTTAATTAAAACATGATCGATTATATTATACTATTTCATTACTCATATACATTTGCAGCTGGTAAACATATCATCAGACTGACGTTAGTTGACATGTTTTTATATTTTCATCCGCGTTGTTTCTAAGAATATTCTGTTAACAACACTCATTAACATAATTTTTTATTCCATCCGCATTAGGGGAAAACAATTCACGCTTTTCTGACGTTACATACTATACAGCAGACAAACAAAAATCCAATGGTATACAACAACAGTAATAATCCATCATGGATATCCGGTAGATATTGGGATATTGCAATCCTGCGTATAACCGTTACGATAGGAAGCTCAGCAATGCCTCCGTTTCGATGCCAATAGTTATACCTCGGGTTAGATTATCCTTATCTTAACCGCTTTGAAATATTCTTGGAATGATGTGAGTTGGGCCAGAAGAGGAACAACGTGGGTCCTGTCTGTCGTTTAAGGCAACCAAATTGGAGTTTACGAAACGTTAAGGTGTAACACTGCAGTTCTGCTCGTGAAAAAGCTACCAAACTTAGTTTGTTTAAACGTGAAGCAGTGACACTGCAGTTCTGCACGTGTAAAAGTTTAAGATCCATTCTGCATACTTTTCTTCCCATTTAGTTGAGAGTGGAATTTCTTTCTGTTGGCGCCATTTATTTCATCGTATTCGCTTACAAATATACAAGGTAGTTGGTCATTACGTTATTTACAATTATGTTGTTGTCTTATAAACACTCTGACGTAGGAGCTACTACTGATGGATTGACTTATACATGTGTTTACTATAATAATTGTTTTCAACAAATCGTCTTCAATGTCATATATAAATGGATCCGGGATAACACTTTTCTTTATTGTGTTTTCTGAGTAATAGCCATATTATATATATTTAAATGTTGTTTCATATATATCATCATAATAGGGCATTTATAGATAATAAAACAAATACAATCTCGATTTTCATGAACAAGGGGAATTATTAAACAAACACAAAAAAGGCTGTAAATACATGTTTTATGCTTAAGTGAGTTGCTCGGTGCTATTTAACTACAATGTTATAAAACTGTTGCATATAGGCCTTCATAGTCTATGTCATTATATTGTACTGGGTCCTCTCGTTTTGAACAAAAATATATGTTCGAATAAGAATGCATCAATCATTTTAATGGTGCAATTTAAAGTCATCCTTTTTTTGTATGGTTCCGCTTTTAATATTTGGTTGTCTTTCCTGAACAGTATAAAAAACAAAGGTCTTAATTATCATGAAATGTGCTAAAGCAGCTTCCAATATCTTACATATGTAAAACATTGTTCCTGGATCTATTTTTCTTGAGGGGTAAATAAAATCCCCCTCACAATAATTACATCATGTGTTTTACTCCTTACCCACCTTAAAGCTAAGAGAAACCTATTTCACAATAGGGTTTCAAAAATACATGTTCTTATATATATATACAAAACGTATACTATTAGGCCCTTATTATTCTGTGTGTATTTGTTCTATTTTTCTGTTCAATGGTAAGAACTCAACAATCAGTGTCATAGAATATACAAACCACACCAGTGTATGACTTACAGACGTATTCTCTCTGTAAGAAAATGTTTTATAGTGATTGTTATATAAAATGTGGGGAAGTCCCTATACCATGGTCCTATAAAGAGGACCTCACATCAGCCGACTTGTCTTTATATATATAATATATACACATGTATACATATATATACTCGTAAATACAACGTGTTGGTTACTTTGCGTAGAGAACAACGTTTGCAGGACCTCCCTCATTTGCGCCATATTCTGACCTTTAAAGACATGTCATGTTCATGCAACGCATACTTTTGACTTGCTTGATGTTGACAATCGATTAGCCTTTTGTCTCCAAAAGGTTGTCCCCTTAAGTTGAAAGGAATACTACTTAAAAATATGAATTTTGGATGACTTAAATATATAACTTGTGGGTGACTTTTTATATATTATACTTAAAGATATGACTTTTGTGTGACTTCGCGTAGGGAACAGCTTATCGGACATGTGTGGCATTTTTCGAGCTTTAAATGCATGTCATGGTCAAGCTCGTCCTTGAACTACCATGTGTATGATGAACGTCAAGCAAATGAGCTACTAGTACACTTGCTTATGAAGTCGTTGATATTACATGGCCGGGAAATGAACCTACGACCTCCCGCGTACGGGTAGGATTGGACAGACGGATGGGTATAAAAAATAAATAAACTAAGATGAAAAAGTTGCGTAACTCACTTAAAGATACAGGATATAGGGGTAAGCTGCACATAATTAATATCTACAGTATATAAGAAACTATATGCAGTATATAAGAAATAAACTAAGAGGAAAAAGGTGCAACTCAATTGAAAAATATCAGAGAGGAAATCATCGACAATATGCACAAGCGCGCCCCCACCCCAACCCCCTCCTTTATGTCAGAATTGAATACCAAGTTTCTTTGTAATCGGATAGAAACTGTAGGAGTAGTTGCGCATACAAGAATGCATTGATGGATATCCATTCTCTATATAGAGTACATAAGACATAAGCTAAGTTGAAAAAGTGGCATAACTTAATGAAAATATCATCGGATAGAAAAACACGACAATATGCGGTTGTCAGAGCTGTATACCAATTTTCTTTCAATCGCATGGAAATTGTAGGAGGTGTTTTGCACACAAAGATTTGTGAAACGGACGTCCAGACAAGGTGAATCCTTTATAACCACAACTTCTACGACACGGTGGTATACAAATCAATATAAATAATCGGGTGAGAAACAGTTGCAAAATGATAAAACAGGAACCGGAAGAAAAGAAAATACAGAAGCAGATAAAATCAGTTTGTCACCTTAGAGGTGAAAGGAGCTATGAGTATATGACAAAATAAACAAATAGCAAATTTTACTCATAAGGTGACGATTTGTAATAGTGTGCTACATGTATTTCATAGCATGTCAATGGCGCGCCATCGCATATCCCCGCACATTTTAATTAGTGGCATGTATTCTCACTTGAACCAGTAATAACACAGTGAACGTTTAAAGTCTGTATTGCAAACAGAGATGCAGGATAAAATAAGCATCAGATATACACTAGGTTCTACATCATTACCCCTCAGCACCACCCATGGATGACCCTCGGGATTTTTTGTTTTTGCATCCGTGCACAACTGTTGCAATGTTATTTAATATGATATGCAACATGTCCCTGTTTTGAAAAATAATTGACCCGACTACCCAACCAAGTTCTGCCCCCAGGGCATGACTCAATGGTACCACGCAAAACCCGTATTGACCCTTGCGACAACGATAATACATACACAATTTACAATCGTATCGTTAAGCTTGTAGGAGTAATTGTACTTTTTATGTAAAGCCATCCCCATCAACCTATCCCCGGCTCTTGTGAGGTACGAACATTTTAATAACCCCTTGCACATCTATACATATATTTCAATCATCTATAAGTTTCAAGTTCTCACCTGTATCGACGTAGGATGATTCTAAATTATACTCGGACGGACGCACGCACGCACGTACGGAATACATTTATCTCCTTCTTTTTGAAAAGAAGTACGGGGTTAAAGATGTAACCACCTTCTGAATTTTATCAGAAGAACATGTATTACTCGACTGATACTAATCATAGTTATTTTAAATTTATTTCATTTCAATAAAAAATGAGATGGGTCTATAGAAACCTAACGCAATGGTATCACAAACAAAGAGCAAATAAATTATAAAATGAAAAAGACAATATACAAAAGAAATGGTGGTGAAGACCGACTTGGAACGGTCAGTAGGCAATAAGGCCTACAGGTTAGCTTGAATCGATTTTATGTGTACACAATCCTCGCTATTATCCTGTCTTCAGCGCCCAAATTGACAAGACAATGTAAACAAAACTACATCCTATCAAAAGGAAAAACATCAAAAACATAACAAACAAAATGTGCATTCCTATTTATTTTTACATCGTACATAGACATTGTGTCTGATTAACACTCGTCATAAACTGTATTTATTATGTGTTTGATATATCGCACACGTATGATGATGTTGACTTCATACGCATTAATTAACACTTAACATGTTAAGTATATAAAATGTGGTATAATTAAGATTATATCAAAGATTTGTGATGCTGTGATGCATCGATTTGGTTATGCATCCATTTAAATTAACAAAAAATGAGAAAAACATTGTTTTTTCAAAACCACATTTTAAAATATGTTCTTTTTAACGACGGAACGCAGACTCCGTGAAATAAACACACCTGTAAACGACTTTGATAAGGCAAATTTCACCAATCATCTGATCACAAAATATACGGGTTACTAATACCTCGTATAAGTATTTTTTTGAACTGTGAGCTTATTTAACAAAATATGCACAAACCACGCATCAATGCATCACTACCAACGCATCGCATGTACATTTCGAAATGTTATGTGTATTAATTTTATTTTCCTTATAAAGTATGCGCAGTAAAGCTTTAATTTTTGGCTAGTGACGGGTTCTGCGCACTTGAAAGAGACATAGGACATTAAATGTTTTATTAATTTTATTAAAAAGTTAAAATTGAAACTAATTTTTGTTTTAAAATTATTTGTAGATCACCTTTGAATAATTTAACGTTTCTGAGCATCCGAAATGGGACTGCGATTCTTTTAAAATATATGTCAATAATAAAAGGAATTAAAACAATTTCTCTGTTCAATTATTATATTTATTGAAATTGTTCAGCAGACGGTAATCCAGAAAGTGGCATGTTCAGTATAGGTAAAGAACATGAGTGGGAAGCATGACCTCGAACCCACCTTTTGTGATAAAATTATAACTGGGCATGGACCTTGAATTGACCTAGCTATGCCTCTGGCGTTGAATAATGTTTATTAGGCGTCTTCACATGTAGGGATGCAAATCGAAAACCCGAATTGTGAAGCTTTATACTGTGTATGATCTCGTAAATATAAAAAAGTTCATTGCTCAACGTATCATGTTGGTTGCGTGATTGTATCCGTCTGTTCTTGCCCATTAAGTGCATATATGGTTCTAGGGTGGGGATCACAACGGTTTATAAGTTATGACCCAGGGACTATGTCCCTAGGGGTGGGGACGGACCCCGGAGCCGCTCCTGGTTGTACGGTTGTATCAGTTTGTTTATGCCCGTATATATGTTTCTAGGGTGGGATCCCAAAGGTTTCCAAGTTATGGCGCAGGGACTATTTTCCCAGGGGGTGTGACGGACCCTGGGTCGAAGATGGTTGTATGGTTGTATTTGTCTATTCATGACCAGTAGGTGTATATATGCTTCTAGGTTGGGGAACTCAACGGTTTCCAAGTTCTGAACCAGGTGTGGGGACTGACCCCGGGGCCGATGCTAGCTGTATGATTATAGCCGTCTGTCCATGCTCAATAAGTGTTTAACTGTGGTTTCAGAGAAGAAAATATTACAAGGTCTATGTAAAACACCTGACCCCTGGGGTGTGGCCAATTTTTACCCCATAGTCTTGATTTGAATAAACTTGATGGAGGACTATAATATTATGGTACCTGCAAAATACTAGACTTCTAGCTCAAGTAGTTTTAAAGAAGAAGAATTTTTAAAGATTTAACAATCTCTATATACAAACTTTTGACCCTCGGGACGAGGCCAACATGTAAAACATGTGACCCCTGGGTCTGGGGCAAATTTTACCCGGTGTCACCATTTGAACAAACTCAGTAGAGCACCATAGGCTTATGCTACATGCAAACTATTAGACCTCTAGCACTTGTAGTGTCAGAGAGATATTTTAAAGATATATACGCTATTTGAATGATACATATCTTTAACAGAAATGATGTTATTCAAAACGACGACAAAACAAAATGGATTAAATGTATTAGACGTCATCTAAAAATCGTTTTATTCATTTGTTGTTATCAAGACAAATGTTTATTGAAAAAGAGCAATTAGAAACCCTAATAAATATATTAAAATGTATGCACTTAAAGTGGAGTGTATATATTGTATATAATATATCACCGCCAATGCCTAAATACTCTGAGTTTTCGAATATACTGGTGGGGTAAATTTGATGGTAATAATTTATTAAGGGCACAATGGACATGCATATATGATCTATTGTTTTGGAGCGCATGTTTATGCCAAATATTATTCTGATACCTATTGTAATCGTGTTTCCATAAATGAATGCTTCCGTTCGGGTTCTCTTGCTTCAACTGCTGCAGTTGTTGAGTACATATGTATGCACATCAAAGGATTGCTTTTGATACTGTATTATTTCGCGTTTCTGTACATGGTCACATCTGCGTTTATGTATTTTCCGCCTCTATATGTCGCCCTTGTTGTGCGCATTAAACCAAGTTGTAGTTCCCCAGTAGCCCTATTGCCAATTACCGTTCCAATGAGGTAAACCATGTTGTCGCCTATTTAAATAGTTTATGTCGAGTTATTTACTAATTTTATTAATTGTTAAAATTGTCTTTTTATGGTGTTAATTTGGAATGTACATAAATGTAGTTGTTTGATTTTGCAATAAAAAATTGTGCAGAGATGCAATTTCGAAAACGTTTTTGAAGATCAATCACCTCAACATGTTTGAGTGTCATTTATAATCGACATCCTGTTTTTCTTATATTTGACCGATGTTAATACATTGCGAATAAATATTCTTGGAAATACTTTTTTCCTCGGTCATGGAGTAATAATTACGTAGGTTTAACACATGATCACCGTCAACCGCAAAACATCTTCATGATGTATATACTGAAAGGAAAAAGAAACGCGACACGGGAATTTCCGCTATATTTGTTATGTACAATATGCTGCTGTAAATCGAATGGTACATGGCTACGTAAGATCTTTATTTTCGGAAAAAAGACTAAAACAACACGTAACACAGCAAATAGTATTCCTGTATATTGACAGAGTACGCGTTTGGCGCAAACCTAGGATGCAACATGTTGCAAATTCTTTACGTTAAATACCGTTCTGAACTGGCTCAATTTTTCAAAAAGGAACGTCAACATTTATGAATTTCTTGTTACAACGTGTACTGTGATTAAAACGGCTACAACATCAAAGTGTCCTTTCTCTAACTAACTGAAAATTTCTTTTTACCAAACATCTTGAGATGTCCTTGGATTATATATGAAATTAAGTGTACAGTATATACAATATATATCGGAAATTCGCGCTTCTTTTTCCATTCAGTATATATGTCACGTTGTATCCGTCTTTGTTGGTTTTTTATTTTTGCTATATATACCTTAATGTCTGTACAGGAGATTATTAATTTAGTCACTTATTGTTTGGAGTAAAAACTGTAGACATCATGAAACTGTTACTACTTGTTGTAATACTAGCGGTATGCCTTAGTCTGAGTGAAGGTAAGTTGCCGTTGGTGATTAATTGGTATTCATTAACTTCAAGGTCTAAATGGTATGTCTAGTCTTGTTTTTCAAATATTTGTAATATTTTGTATAAAACTCTCTCTTTTGTAATCAATGATCACTGTTCATAACTTGTTTTCAAAGTCTTTTCTGTATAAAACAAAAATATATGTATGTCCCAAAAATCCGTTAATAGGCAAATGTGACTAATTTTTCAAAATGATTAGGTTTGTTTTGCTTTAAAACCTAATGTATATTGTGTTCAGGAGTATAATTTGGCACAAAACGAAGTTTTTCAAAATCATTGTTTTATAAAAAAATAAATATATATAAATTCCTTTTTGAAGATTTTTAAAGGCAAAGCATCACTAAGTTAATTATATGCAACCTTAACAATATTGTTTCGGTGGTGAATACGTAAGACTTGTAGGACGCTGTGGTTTCTATAGGACCCTATATATAATTTTGCCTTAGCTCATACTGGCAGAACTACGAACCGGGTTAGCCAAACAGTTTGACTGATAAAGTAAAATAGTATCAAGACTTATAGAATAACACGGCCCTAGAGAGGCCAATGACGTTTATACACATTCCAACCCAACAAAACCGTGGATCACAAAAAGGTCATATAACAATCAATAAAATATGAAACATGTAAAAACGACCGACTTAATGTATCTTTCAAACAAAAACATATTGTTTCGACATCTAAATAAGTACAATATTTAATACATACTAGTAATTCCGACATTGCATTATCTTAAAAATAAAGTTTCATTTTATTTGATGACGTATGCAATGTCTGACCATGTATGGTAATCTGCAGGTATCTGTTTTGGGTAGCTTTATAAACACAGTATTCAATTTACAGGTTTTAAAGTCAAGATACTAAATCCGCCTGCTCCAATGCCTCACCAACCTCCAATATCAGATTAACATTATGTTCGTCGTGCAAACTGTTATTATTTTTTAAATAATATGTTTAGGGATTTTTTCGCTGTCCAAGCTGTTGAAAGATAAACAAATGCTTTATACACGAGAATGATAAACGAATACCCAACGACGTTTTTGAATGCCCACTATTGATTAGATATGTTTAACGTCATTAATCTTATTGTTTATTTCATAGCAAAAGCTAAATATAATAGTCTCTTTGTTTCGTTCGTTTATGGCGAATAACTAAGCTATATGCATGCATTCCTTGTAATGTTGTTCTATTGGTACAATGGCCCTACGTAGACTGTATTTTAAAGAACGACAACAAATAAACATCATTTAAAGGGCGTAATACATGCATACATCTTAAACTGTAAATGATTAAGATACTCTGAGTTTTCGAATAAATTGGTGGGGTCATTTGTATGGTAATACACTATTAAGAAATCTAGGGTCATACAAAGAATATACATGTAGTGATATAATGTTAGTCGTGTTTGTGTTTACTAGTGCTTAAGCGTATGTATATACAATTAAAACAATATGATCTATTGTTTTGAGCGTATGTTTATGCCCAAAGCTTTTTGACTTCTGCAAGCACCATTGTATTAGTACCTATATAAATAATGTATCAGAACAGAATAATATATATATTTAGCAGTAAATAAAATATGCTGCTTCGGAAATCGTTTTTTTAAATGTATAGCCAACATTTGATTTTGATTTTGTTTCAATGAACGTTTCTGCTGTATGAACATGAGTTGACAAAAGCTCTTTTTGAAATTTCTAGCAAACCTGGGGTCTGCTACGTTCATCTCTTGTCTTTGTTTGCTGCTTTCAAAGGAACCCCTTTTCAGTATTTATTGACATTCACACTAGCGTTTGTTTAGTGCTGTGTGGCGGCCGTAAAATGACGTCCCGGCTACAGATCAGTAGTGTTATTACTTACTGGTCCTTTTGGATCATCAAGCCCAATCGTGGAAAGACTCCTATCTGCAAGTTTTTGAACAAAGATACCGTAATTTTGACTCGGGATTGGGACGTATCTGAGTAGTTACTTTCACATGTTCTGTTTGCAGGTACCAACTTGATTACTACTAAAAATGAAATTCTCAAAAATGTCTCACTTCCATTGGTTTTGCTTGTCTAAGATTAAAATTTAGACGAAAAATGTATCACGGGCTATACTATTCGTATCATACAGTTGAAATTCATTGTAATCAAGACTTCAACATTAAGATATATATCTCTATACGAACTTATAATAGCTATAATTACATCAACTGTACCTGTGCACTACCTAGCAACGAGGTTTACAGTATATCCCAATAACAGTTGTTGCACAAACATTCACTTAAATAAATCTCGAAAACTTAAAACCCATTTCTTTGTCAAATATGTTCAAATTATCCTAACTAGTGTTAGCTATAATAACATCAACTTTACCAGTGCACTACCTAGCAACGAGGTTTAACAGTATCAAAATAATAGTTGTTGCACAAACATTGACTAAAATATATGTCTAAAACTTTTCTTTGTCAAATATGTTCAAATTATCCTAACTTGTGTACTATCGGGACAAATTTCAAATATCACATATCCTAGTATTCGGATTATCAATTTTGGAATTTATCGATGTGTAAATGATGATCACGTGATGTGAATTAACGAAAGATTTTTTTTAATTTCTTAAGGAATTCTAAATCCAATAGTATTAGATATTAAAGTTAAAATGACAAAAGAAGTAAACCATGCTGTTTTATTGTTTTGCTCGAATGACCTTTTACCTTGAAATACCATATTCTGTTTCATGGTAAAAACAAACAGACCGTCGTCAGAAATTATTCCATAATGACATATTTGCATCACTTTTAGACTAAAATATCTGCAAGCAATGTAATCTTTACACTTTCATTGGCACAATGTGAAAACATTGACGCATTAAAAAACAAAGTTCTCTACCGTGCTGCCTGAAGTCAATATTTCGTAGATAGATATATATTTTATTCAAACATAAGGCATTACGCCCAACAGTTCACATGCAAATAGTACATACATATAAACATGTATATGAAATACTCACAATATTTTCCAGTTAATGACAATTTGTCTAATTTCATAGGTGAGTTTCAAGATCATCTGTATATGTTACTAGTTAAAAAATATTTGACAACTATTAAGTATATAAGTGTTTAATATATATTTGTAAATTAATATTCCTAAGTACTGATCAGAACACATTTATATCTGTGGACATAAATGGAGAAATACAGCCATTAAATAAAATATATTTCCTCAGATTTAACGCATGATACTGTAACTTGTTGTGAGCTTTCTTTACTGCAAATTGGAGATAATATGACCAGTTTTGGTTGATTTGAGCACATTTGTCTACGAACATTTTGATTGATTCTCGTACTCCTTTATACTATACTTGAAAAATAGATATAACATATTTTAACATGTTATTTATGTAAGCAGAATGGGGAGGCGGTGGTGGAGGAGGTGGAGGTGGCGGTGGCGGGGGCGGTGGCGGTGGCGGTGGCGGTGGCGGTGGCGGTGGCGGAGGCGGGGGTGGTGGCGGTGGTGGTGGTGGAGGCGGCGGTGGTCGACGACGTTGGGGACGTAAAAAGCGGAACGCTGAAAATGTGGAAAGGTAAAGTAATATATTACGTCGGTTGACAGATAGTGAGTGTTTATATATGTTTCGATGAACTTCCAAATAAATCATTGTCCACCGTTTTTGAAACTTTAACCTTCAATCAAATAGATACTGAATATCACACTAGAATTGGATGCTATACGAAGCCTATGTGTTGTCATTTATCTTTATATCCTACATTATGTCCTCTGACAATACAAAACCTGTTCCCGCAATCAAATTGTAAAATCGCATGTCCAGTTTTATCAAGATAATATATGGAAAAAGCAAAGAACGTTTGGTGCATCAGAGACATTGATCTTTGAAATAATGACATGAGATTATACGCACACACTATTAGAAATTGTACTTAATGACAATATTTGTTCACATTTGCAATGACCTTGACCTATTGATATTGACAACTTTTGCTACTGGCTATGATTAAATTAAAGCATGCACAATTTGATGAAGAAAACGTTATAGGGAATGTTACGTTTTCGTGTATGACAATAACGGAGACTCGGGTAATGGTCAATGACAATACAAAACGGGGACTCGGGTAACGGTCAATGACAAAGCACAACGGCAAAAAAGGGATCACTATATGTATGTCATGAATTAAAAAAATGCAAAACTTAAAACAAATACTTCTTAGAAACAAACAAGTCCTATGCCCCATTAAATATGATACCTTCATTTTAAAAAAATCCAACATTGAACACTTAGAAAGTGGTATTTAATTACTGATCAGAACTGATTCAATTATTTTATATTTTCAGATTCCGACACCTCTTTATGCGGCAGTGAATAGCGAACATTAGATCAAAGAGCGTGATAAGGTGTGCAGAGTTGTATATTGAACCAAGCTATATACCTGATATATACAACAGTTTAACAAAAGCAAAACGAACATGTTACAAATGCTGAAGAGAAAATATAATACATTATACAAAGCCTACTCTAATTGAAAGTATCAGACTCAGATTCATTAAAATGAGAACATGTACTTCGTTTTCTTTTGCTTTAATATTACATAGTTTATATATATTTTTAACATTTTGTAATAGTAGTATGGTTTGCCATTTAAATCAAAGAGATTAGCCCAATAATGAAAATAACAACTTTCTACAACCCCTACATCTGAGATCCATTTAAAACTAAAAACGTATATATAAGGTTAAGACCTAACACGCGTTACCCATGTTAAGTGTTCTGTATTATGCACATTTCAGAGCAGAATATAACAGAGTTTAGGATTTATAGGAATATTATCTCGGTTAAGGGTTGCACTCCGGTGGATAGGGTGCAAACACCCTATCTACTGAGCCTCAACGACAATATTTATTAGACGGAAATATTTCTCGAGATCCTGATATTGATATTTTTTCTATTTTTTTATAAGGACACGTAGATCTAGGTCACATGGACGTAGACGTAACAGTAACATCAAACGAAAATCTAAAGTGTTTATGTCCGTTTCGTATTGACACAACATACTTACACATTCTGGTAAACATACCATTTTCTCTTTCTATATCAGTATTACATAAAATTGACGAGAAATAAAGTTGTTTCAGATCTTAATTTAGATACAAATACCCCCTCCGTATGAAATTGTAAATTGTAATTTTGCTATACTCCAGTCGGTTATGTCATCACCGGCACTTTTGATATTATCGACAAACGCCTTCGTTTTCTATTTAAGTTTTCTAAAGGACATAAATTCAAATTACCTTCATTAATTGATAGTAATAATTACCGTGTTCAGATTTCCGAATCTATTTATAACTTTAGTACTAACTAGAGCCGTCGAGAAAAAGCAGATATTCAAGCCCTTAATGACTCGAAGGAACAAATACTCAAAATCATGGATACTAGAATAAAGTTCTAAACATCTAATCCATCATTATTACCAACTAGACTTAGATTTAGATTTCGTCATCTGAAGAAAGGGATCCAGGATTTCATACTAAATATGTTTTAGTTTCTACTCACAAAGCCGTTAATAATAGTATCATTGTTTGACGGTTATACTATGTTGACGTTTTAAAAGAGGGAGCACCGCCACGTACAGCTGCATGTATCATGCGTGACCATTTCGCACATATTTCTAAATTTGAAATCAAAATGGACGAAGAACAAAACAAATTCACTACAATTTACTGGATCCCTAAATTACACAAGCGACCTTATAAAGCCCTATTCTTTGCAAATTCTAGCGAATGTACCACAACCGTTTAACATCTTGCCTCACAGCGGTTAAAGTGCATGTGAGAACGTATTGTGAAAAAACCTATGGAAACTCTGGTACAAATTATATTCTGGTCAATTAAATATTCGGACGAGGTTCTTAACATAATGGTTCTATGACGATGTGTTCCTAAATCCTCTTAGGCGGGAACCGTTTGATGAACGTCCTTTAACGGTTTTCCTCGTATTGCTCTGACTTCTGGCAAGTCATCGAGTACATTTGAGATTTGCTCCTTAGGTTCATTTAATTTTGATACATTTTATACATGAACATTTCTGTGGTTTTTTTTCTTATAATACCTATCTACGCTTTCTCAAAGTAAAGGGTTAACATTTCGGGGATTATTTTCATTTACTCTGTACTGTTGTTTAGGGATGATAACAGGGTAAGAGTGAGGTTTGGTGTCCCATTGAACCGGTTTAAACTCCCCGATGGTCCCTTTTGCCACTGAGCGTTCCAAGGCCCTGTTGTCAACCCTTATTTGTTTGAGATGTGCTTTTTTAATTGAACGGGTTTGTGATGTATTTATTGAACCATGTTTGCTTTGTAGAACTGTTGTGGTGACTGTGTTCTGTGAATGCATCTCTTCCGTTTGCACTTATCACCTATTTTTGGAGTAGTTGGGTGGGTATACATTTTCAAAAATAATTAATAAATGAGAGACACCCTTTCATTTTCGCCAACAAAAAAGCGTGAAATGTGTTTTTGCTCAATTTCAAATATCTTATTTTATCATAATTATCCTAAAGATTCTGTTGATTTGCCCGGGAATATATCGCATGGACTTGACACAATTATCCCCAGGACAAATATGATTGATATTTAATCTTAATATTATCAGTTACACGGATTTTCAGCAGGGTGTATGGGAATATTCAAACCTGTTTGTTTTTATTTTATCCTGAGTCGAATTACCATTGTAGCTGCACGGTGATACGACTTGCGGGCGAAATCGTTTTTCGGCGAACGTGATCGTGACCGAAGCAATACCGCCTAGTTACTTCTCTAATATGAACTACAGCCGTTTATATTGACATTGATGGAAATAACACGATTTTTGTCAGTTTGTAAGTGATTATCGTCAAAGAAGGTATATTTGTAAGTCGAGAAGTGTATTGCCAGGCCACTTCCAATACGATACGTTTTGCGATACGTACAGACCGATACGCGATGTGACACGATACACTTAGTTAGTGTAAAGTAATATGTAAAGAAGAAATGTAATTTCCATATTGAACAAATCATATAATGCAATCTTTAACAATTTAAAAAAACAACAATGCACATGACAACTTACTTTTCTTAGAGGCAATAAAAGAAGGAAAAAGAATAATGAAAATCTATGTTATTAACTTTTTACGTCTTAGTTCGAAAAGCCGAAATGTCTAGAGCACAAACCCAAATGAATGCTCCGGTCTAGTTTTGGTTTTGGTCTCATTTCGTTTCTAGCTTATGTCATGGTCTGCTGTCGTCCGTCCATGCGTCGGTCGTCCGTCTGTCCACCGTCCGTTCACTTTTTGAGTGTCATCACTCTAGCACCTTCATTTTACATCGGATCTTTACCAAATTTTATCAGATTTTTAATATCAATGAAAGCCCAAAAATGTTTGCAAACCAGCCAGATCTGACCAGTAACACCGGAGTAATGGTCCTTGAATAAACTAAAATTGCTATATTTTGTCTTGTCAGTATTTTAGAGTTTGCATTCTTTCTTTACCAAACTTTGTCAGATTGTTGATATTAATGAAGGCTCGGACAACATAAATACAGCCAGATCGGACAAGTAACACCGGAGTGGTGACCCTTAAATTAACAAAATTTGCTATATATTGTCTTGGCATAACTCTAGAGCCTCCATTTTGCATCCCAACTTTATTAAACTTTGCCAGATTCTTGATATCAATGAATCTTGGACAAGCCCGACAAACAGACAGAAAAGACTAGTAACACTTACATTCGTACATATGCTATGTTTTACTTCGTTAAGATAATAGAGTCTTCATAATATATCTGATCTTTACCAGTTATAGCGGAGTTACGGCCCTTGATGTTCTTAAATATACTGTATTTTACGTTGTTAAGACAATAGGGACTTCATTTTTTATCGGTTCTTTACCAAACGTGGTACCTTCATTGTGGTTTTCTAGTTTTTTTTGTATTATATTTACACGAGCATATTTGTGTTTTACTTATATTGCCTATTGATGCTGCCTTGTTGGTTAGAGATTAGATCATGGCGTTTGCATTTATTATTGCTTTTGCCTTCTTGTTTTCTGTTTGCGTGTTTGTTTCTGTGTTTTGTGGTTGACTGTCCTCCTTGAATGCTACTTTCCCTGTTTTTTTATATTTTGGTTATATCAACTGATGAACAATTTTAATACTAGCCAAACTTGATCTGAAAGCATCTCGCTTGAAAACGATCATTTCTAAAACATAATTTGAATAAATATATCGAACAGTTCTTAAGAAAAAAATTTTTTTTGTAGTCGTTCCGTACTGTAAAACAAACCGAAACAAATGGGCGTCATTTACTGGAAAGCTGAGCAGCCAACATTTGTGTCGCCTGCCGTGCGCTTATAATAAGGACAATAAGAACAATCTATCTATAAAGTTTGCATTCTTGAGACAAGTATTCTTTTAGATTGTAAAAGTAAGTCTAAAAGCCGAACATGAAATGCTGCTTTCACAGAACACAATAAACCCCAAAACACGAAAAAAGACAAGCAAGAAAAGGCAATAGTAATAATAAAGGAATATGACGTCACAACACAAAAAGAGTTGACAGTAGGGCTACCGCCTTGGTACGGTCAATGGCAAAAAGGCCGTTGGGGGTTTAAACCAGGTTCTAGGGTGCACCAAACCTCACACTTACCCTACTGTTATTCCAATTAAATGGGACAGTGTAAATAAAGAATACCACGCCATGAACTATTCTCTAACCAACAAGGCAGCATTGATGGGCAATACAAATAAAACACAAAGATGCTCGTGTATATATAAATACAAAAACACACTAATCTAGAAAGTCACAAAGAAGGTACTTGATGACTTGTCAGAAACCAGAGCAACAAGAAATTAAACCATTGAGGGCGCGACAAGACAAGACCGCAGACAAACATCAAACGTCACACTCCTTTTGGGCTTTAGGTAGACGTCATCATAGGGTCCATAGCATGTCCGGTCATCGTACAATTAAAGAGGAAAGCAAAGTGGCGAACTGTAAATGGGTCCACCACCAACATGCAAGTTGCAAAATGATAGGGTCATAACCTCTTTTGATAAACCTCTTACCAAGTTTAACAAAGATAGTATGAAAGTGATCATGACCAAGGATCTTACGAAGTTTGTAAATCACATCACCATAGAAGTCAGGTTGTGATGGTCCTTGTCGCAGAAGAGTTCTAAAATTAATTTTATATTTGTAAAGAAGATCATGGTTACGATATTAAAATTTTGCAAAGGTTTTACGCATTTTATGGTAACGGTAGCCCTGATGGAGTAGCGTTTTAGTTAAACAAAGAAAGTTTTGAAAATTGCCTTAAATTGCTGATAATAACATATTGCATTACACCATAGGTCAATAATTGTACACGTTATTAGCTAGGTTAGTACTCATGTTAACGGTTAATAAGAGGGACCTTCTCTGCTTATGAAAACATGGACATGTCAATGGCATTGAATAAATGTTAAGGCAAAAACGTACTTCTGTATGATAGGTCAATATCTTTCCTAATTATGAGCTGTTATAGGTTACTGGTTAAAGTTTTATAAAAAGGGCATAACTTTCCTTAAATGTAATTCAAAGTTATTGGGCCTGTCAATAGCATTACATATTAAGGGAGAACTGTATCCTAACAGTTTCATGACCATAGGGTTAATATTTTGCAAGCCATGAGAGGAGTAGAACATGTTTTTATTACATTGTCTGTTACATAAAAAGGGTTTAAATGGCTGTTACTGGTCCGGGTACTGTTATAGTTTCAAAAGTGTAAGCGACACAAAATTGTACAATATGTAATGGGCAATAAATCCTGTTATTTGTTGTATCAGATGTATATGCCCTTGCTTCATATACATCATTACGTGCTAGTAATATTACATATCAGGTTTGATTAACGTAGGTATTACAGTTTTTGAGGAGTTGGTAACTCTAAATGTGGCGAACTGGTTAATTTGCTTGCCTATTTAGTGTTTGTCAAGATATTCATTGATAATATGCAAATATTGTATTTAATGAAAGCAATGTTCCCCTCTCATACTGTATTTGTTGTATTTGAGCTAAGCATTTATTAATAGGTTTCTAAAATTGATATTTAAATAATATTGTTGGGACTGAACGCTAAGGCTCATGGTTAAAATCAGTTTGTGTATTGCTACTATTAGCAACCTTTCTACATAACAAATATGGTAACGTTGAGGATTTATGTGCGACCGGTTCAGCCGTTTTTATTTCCCAAAACCCGTGGTTTATACGAAAATATCAGTATCATTTTATTTGTCCTTATTTGCTTCAGTGTTATTTGCTTCCTGTAATTTTATTCTCATAGTATATACAAACTAGGAAAATAACTAGGACATAAATATACGCTTAGTGCACAAACTAAGAATAAACGTTTATACCCGATTGATTAATCTTCAAAATTACATTTGCGATGGAAACTAGTTGATAAGAGGTTTTACTTGTTGCCATTGCTAGATAGGTTTTATTTCTTAATAGATATAACTTTTCGCATGTATTGGATGGTTGTGTTTTAAAGGCTAGTTTTTAACGTTAGTGTACTAGAGAAAAAGATGAGGTACAAAATATGTGAAAGTATTAACATTGAATAGAACAATACGCTGTGTGAAGCTGAATTATACGTTTTTTTCTAAATATTAGATTCCATAGAGAATTCCATCTATGATTATATGCGAGAATATCTTTTGCTACACAGATGTCCCAGAAAATTAAGTTTTCCGTCGGTCAATTTCAGGTTCCATTGGTAAACGATAGTAAACCCGAGCAAGATAAGTTCAATTATGTAAACCCTCCATATGTAACCTGCATACTCCATAAGAACAAAATTCAATGTGATATAGCATTGTTTGAAAGAACCCTTGAATAGTTTAGATTTTTCCCTATATATTTTTAGCATGATATGCATACATTACTGGCACGGTAAGCGTTTTTTAGTTGATATTTTCATATATTTTCTGTTTATGCATTGCGGTTGGTGCCGTTCTTGTATTATTGTGCATGATATGCTTCCTCGCGGTTGGTGCCACTTTTATACTGCTGAGAAAGTTATGTTTTGCGGTTGGTGCCGCTCTGCCAAGCGTTCGGTGTAGCTTGGTGTTTGATCCATGCCCTTCTTATATATCTATGGTTAGCCTCTCTGACTTGAGGTTGGTGCTGCCTGGCGGGTTTGTGTTGGTTGTAGATTGTTGTTTGATCCTTCATATGCCCTTCTTATATAACGGTGGTTAGCCTCTCTGTCTTGAGGTTAGTGCCGATTGGCGGATTTGAGTTGGGTGAAGCATGGTGTTTGATCCTAGCTATGCCCTTCTTATATAGCGGTGGTTATCCGCTCTGCCTTAAGGGTGGCCACTGCTGAGGTTAAGGATTTTTGCACTTCCGGAAATTTACATTTGTTATATTTCAAAAATTATAATAAAACTGGAAAAAATAATTATACAGTAACAAACTAATGCCCAATAGGGATATTTTAGTGCAAACAAATTGAAAATTGTTTAGAATTTTTTTTTGACCTCACATTTTGTGCCCAAAATTGACAATTTTTAACATAAGCCAAAATGGGGGGTAGGGGTACAAAAGATGGTATTTCTCAAAAAACGTTTAAGATATTCACTTAATTTAAACTTTATTACAAAGACATGTGTTAGGATATACAGAGACAGCAATAAAAAGTATTGTTCCTATTTTTTGTTACAGACCTATGCCGTTATATGTCAAAGGTCGTCGAAATCTAAAAAAGCACATTTTTTTCTCAGTTTTTATTGAATATCTTTCTTATATGGACCCCCAATTTTTATTTTTTCATTCTAAAACTCAGGTCTTGAATATATTGTAGATAAAATATCTCAAAAAGTTTACTGTTCCTTTATTATGAAAAATTGATTGATCACACATTTAAAAATGCAATTTATAGTAAACTGGGTGGGGTAATGACAAGGGATGTAATAATTTTTCAGATGGTGATAAAAATACCACAACCCTTAATTTTTCGTCCTAAAGTATGAACTATTACATTAAAAAATACGAAAAATCGATACCTGTTCTGAAAACCACACTACACACATATAAGTTGCCATACACAATTTGCAGCTGATTCAGAATTTAAAACCATACTGTGAGAGTGTATTACTAAAGATTAATTTTGCGAAAAAGTTAAATCACCGACCCATCATTATTTTTTCCAGAAACTAACTAGTAATATGTTAGTCTTCATAAAAAACAGGGAAATTAAAAATTCTTACTGTTCTGATATTCACCAGAGGGCACCCTTAAGGTTGGTGCTTAGTAAGAATTTGTCCATTGAGATGGTAACTAAAAAAGTGTATGACTCATGGTCTAATAAGGGAATAATTGATTTACTCACGACATAGGAATGAACAATTAGTGTGTTAGTGATCTAATACGGGAAATTTGGAGTCAGTAAATTTTCTGACACCGTAAAACCCGCATTAGGTCACTCACTCACTGTGTAACGAATATCTCAAAAATAAATGGAGCAGCCTGTTGCTAGCACGCCAAATAGAATGTTTGTGTAATTTCGCACTACTGATTTTGCCTCATATTTCCAAGACGGTAGCCCTATTGTCAACCCTTTTGTGTTTGTGATGTCTTTTGTATTTGTTATTACTTTTGCCTTCTTGTTTGTCTGTTTGCGTGTTTGTTTCTGTGTTTTGTGGTTGACTGTCCTCCTTGAATGCTACTTTCTATGTCGGATCTTTTAATATTTCTTTCAATAAAAGTGGTATAAAGCTTTACTAATGCTAGGAAGTTGATCGTTGCATATAATACAAAATATTTTGTTATTCCACATGACTGATGTTGACCAAACCTATGTTACCTATAGCTTTATATATAGGTTACATAGGTTTGGTGATAGTTTTAATATATCACAAGGGGTAAACGGTGTACTTGCGATTCGGCTTCCGTCAGACGAGTGTGCACTTTATTTAGCTTCCAGTCTATCTGTACGCGATTTCCCTTCCAGCGATGATCTACGATAAGAAATAATGACAGAAGCTACAATAAATGCTGCTTTCTTTTTTTCTTCATATTTCAAATACCTCTTCTGTGGTGTTCTTAAGAGGTGTTTGTTATACCATAAAAAATAGATATAGTGTCCTATAGAATCAAATTGGATTTAAAATATTCTCTTTAAACATGTGTTATTAATGCCAGACCGATGCCTTTCGAGGTTTTGCCTATTTTGGCCAACTGGGGGAAAAAACTAATTTCGATCTACATTATTTCTTCATTTATGCCATTCTTTGGAAAATGAAAAATACCATATCTGTAAAATAGATCTATTCATGCTTAAAGTTTGTCAATGTACGGTTTCCGAGAGTAAGTTACACGGCTTTGGGGATTTTATATTTCATGAGTCAACAGCTTCCAAAGTTGTATAACACCTAATCGTGACTGAAAATTTAGTATTTCTTATGTAAATGTGTAAATTTTTGTTTGCACGTAGGATAAATCAGTGTTTGGAGAGTCTATACGGAAGTTTCACCATATGTCCGTATAAGAAGAAAAAATGAATGTCAAATTTGTATATGTATAAAAGCAGGTTTAATGTCAAAATAATATTGATTAATAAATCGAGACGCACATTATAATGTTTGATACACATTTCAAGATAGTATTGTGTCGCTTTAACATAATTCAAGTAATTATCAAGGTGTTTAATGGCAATAATGGCGTGTGCATGCACGTTAAAAACAATCCACTCAGATCCTATATGGTAACCTGTCGACAATTTTCTTGTCCATGTATAAGATTTATGGATATTGCGGTTGTGAATTGATTATTATTTTTAAAGAACATTGGCAGGTGTTTTAAAGGCCGAGATGGTTTTGCCTTTGCAATATTTAAGATAGGCGATTACACCGGAGGGGCTGAATGTGCTAGTTTTTTAATATGCCGGTCATCCTATTTATGTACTAGCTTCCTACCGCATATATGTTTCTTCATAAAATCTGGAAATCATAACAACACATATAATTTGGCGTGATATATTAATTTTAGCAACCATGAGCCGGCCGAGATTCTGCTACTGCAAAAGTGGCTTTGATGAGTAAGTGAGTGAGTGAAAGAGTGAGTGAATGAGTGAGTGAATGAGTGAAAGAGTGAGTGAGTGAATGAGTGAGTGAGTGAGTGAGTGAGTGAGTGAGTGAGTGAGTGAGTGAGTGAGTGAGTGAGTGAGTGAGTGAGTGAGTGAGTGAGTGAGTGGGTGGGTGAGTGAGTGAGTGAGTGAGTGAGTGAGTGAGTGAGTGAGTGAGTGAGTGAGTGAGTGAGTGAGTGAGTGAGTGAGTGAGTGAGTGAGTGAGTGAGTGAGTGAGTGAGTGAGTGAGTGAGTGAGTGAGTGAGTGAGTGAGTGAGTGAGTGAGTGAGTGAGTGAGTGAGTGAGTGAGTGAGTGAGTGAGTGAGTGAGTGAGTGAGTGAGTGAGTGAGTGAGTGAGTGAGTGAGTGAGTGAGTGAGTGAGTGAGTGAGTGAGTGAGTGAGTGAGTGAGTGAGTGAGTGAGTGAGTGAGTGAGTGAGTGAGTGAGTGAGTGAGTGAGTGAGTGAGTGAGTGAGTGAGTGAGTGAGTGAGTGAGTGAGTGAGTGAGTGAGTGAGTGAGTGAGTGAGTGAGTGAGTGAGACAAATATTATGAATACACAAATACGAGAAATGGACGAATGAAAGAATGTAAACAAATGCTGCACAATAACATAAATAAGATAAATATATAAGATGGACGTATGGATGACAGAACGAATTACGAATGTAACAAATAAACTAGACTGGTCATGAATGTTTTAACCAATTTCTCTTTTAACTATTAAATAATTATTTCCTAAGCGCTGAAAGACGCAGATATCTCCACTTATGTTTATGCAGATTATTAATTTTGCATGACAATAAATTATATTTCTTTCTTTTCATAATTTATAGACTGATACCATTCTACAAATAACCTACCTTTGTTTAAAACAACTACACACAATTAAAACTGGAACCACTAGTGTTAAAAATATTAACTCAATTATACAAATTAAAAATGATTGAGGATTTTATTGAATGAGTTGGGGTTAAATTCGTATGATGTTAGGCTTTGTTGAACATAATATAAGTTTATCGAAAAAGTTTACTAAAAAACAAGAAACGTAAAAGTCCATGAAAACCAGGATTTTCTGAAGCTACCTATAAAGTTTCGTTCCAATAGTTCTGCCCACAACACAACGAGTGTCGCTTCAATATCTCCTCTTAAAGGTATTTTAGGTTTTCCATGCGCAGCTTCTTTGGGCGACTTCTCTTCTAAAACTAATTGATGGATTTTCCTACAAATTTTCAGGAATGGTGCTTTTTATGTCTAGTTGTATTTTTTTTTTTTTTTTTTTTTGGAATTTATTTTTTGACTTTTTTTTTTGACCTTTTGTTTATTTTTATTTATTTTTTTGACTTTTTTATTATCTTTATTTAAAGAAAGGCCTATTATTAGATACATAAAATAGGAAAAATATAGCATTTTGTAAAAATTCCAAAAAAATTAAAAAATTTAAGCATAATGGTACGGTTCCAAAAACCAATATTAAATCTCAATATGCATGGTGACCTATAAATTTAATTGCATATATTGTCTAAATATATGTTGAAATAAGTGCCTAGGAAGTTAAAATTTTAACAATCATGGTGACCTACAATTATTTTTGCCTTTTCTGTCTATATATATAACAGACTTACTGTACAAAAAGTTTAAAGAAAATCTGTTATGCAGAAAAAAATAGAGAAAATGTCTTTAACTGAAGTAATTTTCCGAAAACCATTTTTGTCTCGCCCAAATGTGAGTAGCGAGGCTTAGCACTCACATTTCCGGTGGCGGGGACCACTTTTTCAATTAAATATTTCACAAAAAATACAGCTCTAATCTTTCTGAAACCTTTTGCAGATGCTTTGTTTGGTCAAGGGATATCATTTAACGGCAAAATTACCAATGTCAAGATCATATTTTTCCACAAACGTATCTTTGGTTAGGTAACTGAAGCATTGTTAAGTAGCGTAACCTCATTTAAATGTTAATGATTGCCTACTTTTCTTTGTTTGTTACTTGAAAATATGTATTGTTGGCATTGGTAGACATCGTTTAATGGCCAAATTAGCAAAGTCAATGTCACATTATATATATTTTTTAAACTAGCTAATTCTATACCTGGTGTAAGCGATTTGCTTCTTAGGTACGTATTGCTCGTCTTCCAGGGAACAACCAGTACTAAGCAATGCAGATAAAGTGTCTTGCTCAGGGACACAATACATGTGGGAATGGCGTGGATCGAACCCAAGACTTTTGGAACATGGATCCAACGCTCTACCAATTGACACAGCGCTCCACTACTAATTATGCATTATTTTCCCAAAACTTAATATTGTTTAGGTAACGTAACCTTGGTTAGGTAACTTAATATCTTTGGTGGAATTCACTTAACGACAACATTATCAAGGTCAAGTTCATATTTTGAATTATTTTCCCAAAACCTGACCGTAGTTAGGTAATCCAATCTCGTTATCTTTTACTGATTGATTCACTTTCTTTGTTTTATACTTACTTCCTCATTTGTATTGTTGGCATACTTGGACATTACTTAATGCCAAAATTATGAAAGTCAAGGTCATCTTAGCATTGGTGAGGTAACCTCAGTTAACTTTTTCTGATTGCCTTACTTTCTGTGTTTGATAGTTGGTCATATTTATTATTGGCATTAGTGGACATCACTTAACGCCAAAATTACCAAGGTCAATGTCATATTTTGAATTATTTTTCAAAACTGTAACCTTAGGTAACATAGTTAGGTAACTTAACCTTGGTTAGATAATTTAACTTCGGTTAACTTTTTCTCTGTTGGATTTTTATTAATATTTTTGTTGGCATCTGTGAACATTATTTAACTCCAAAATTAGGAACGTTTTCAAAAACGTAACATTAGGTAACTTATTTAGGTAACGTAACCTTGGTTAGGTAATTTAACTTCGGTTAACTTTTTCTGACTTGACATTCTCTGTTGGATTCTTAAGTGTGAGATTTGGTGTACCCTAGAACCTGGTTTAAACCCACATCGGTATTTTTCGCCACTGACCGTTCCAATGCGGTAGCCCTATTGTCAATCCATTTGTGTTTGTGATGTCTTATTTAGCCCTTTTATTCATCTTTAAATTTTTATTTGCTTATGTGTGTGTTTGTGGTTGACTCTCGTCCTTGAATGCTGCTTTTCCTGTTCGATTTGTATATCTATATCCCCGTCATGATCTATTCTCTAACCAAAAGGCAGCATTAATAGACAACATAAGTAAATCACAAAGAGGCAATAATCATGCTTGTCATAATATGTAGAATTATGCAAATGCAATCCAGACTTAACACTTTCTACTATTTATACTGATACAAGGGGTTGGGCCCGTTGAATATAGCACGGTGGATTTGAAATTAGGACGACCCAGTTTCAAAACTCACCGGCCGACATGCTATTCGTCATAGAGTTTGTTCTTAGGCAAAACACTATGCCGTAGCCTCGTCCGTCGGATGGGGGTGCAAGCCGGGCAGTCCGTGTATCGGAAGTTTACACTTCGAGCACGTTAAAGAACCATTGGAATCTGTTTATTAATAAAAGTAGGGCAGGTCCCAGGACTCGTATGTATCCTACCCTTCTCTCGGGTGGTGGCTCTAAATACCCTATACTGTGTTAATGAGCTGTTAAACAACAATGAATTAATATTGTTATAAAATTGCTTTCAAATAAAACACATGTGTATCATATATAGTATATGTATATCCGTTATACAAACTGTCATTTTTATTTTCAGAGTCTCTGAAGACCTGAGATGCTGAAGTCACTGAATATATGAGTGGATTTCAATTAAACATTGTCTAGTCACATATTAATGTGTATAACATTAACAACTGAATTAAATGGATTTATCATTGAATTATAAATAAGAATATATTTATACTCAGAGTGTAAATTACTAGAAAATTACTACAAACACGTTAACAGACAAAGGAGAAGGCAAAAGTAATAAACAATGTTAACGACATCACAAACACAAAATGGTTGACAATAGGGCTACCGCCTTGGAACGGTGGTCATGGGCAACAAAGGCCACTGGGGGTTTAAACCGGTTCTAGGTGCACAAAACCTCACACTTACCCTACTGTCATCCCATTAAAACAGGATAGTGTAAATAAAGAAATCCCCGCCATGATCTAATCTCTTACCAACTAGGCAGCATCGATAGGCAATATAAGTAAAACACAAATATGCTTGTGTAAATATAATACAAAAAAACAATAGCCTAGAAAGCCACAATGAAGGTACTCAATGACTTGGCAGAAGCCAGAGCAACAAGAGAATAAACCATTAAGGGCGCGACAGGAAAGATCATAGACAAACATCAAACGCCACCGTCCCAATGGGCTTTAGGTAGACGTCATCATAGGGTCCACAGCCTGTCCGATCATCGTACAGTTAAAGAGGAAAGCATATTGGCGAACTGTAAAAGGGTCCACCACCAAGCATGCAGTACGTTGCAATATGATGGGGTCATGACCTCTTTTGATAAACTGTTTAACAAGTGTAACAAAGATAGTTTGAAAGTGATCATGACCAAGAATCTTACGAAGTTTATATATCAAATCACCATAGAAGTCAGGTTGTGATAGTCCTTGTCGCAGAAGAGTCCCTACATTACTTTTATATTTGGAAAGAAGATCAGGTTTACGATAATAAAGGTATTTTAGGTTTTCCATGCGCATTTCAAAGGTTTTACGAAGTTTATGGTAACGGTAACCCTGATTGAGTAGCTTTTTAGTTATACAAAGACTACGAATATTAAAGTTTTCATTTCGACTACTAGCTCTTGAAAAACGAATAAGTTGAGACACAAACACCCTATAAGAAGTTTCTCGGGGAACATCCCAATCCAAGTGGGGGTAATTAACAATGTCAAAATTAAAATCATCTCTCTTGTCATAGATTTTGCTAATTATTTCACAATGTTCAATCGAGAGATCTAAATCAAGAAATGAAGCGTTATTATCTGCAGATATATTAGATTTATTAAGCTGAAGTTCTTTAGGATAAAAATAATCAACTATAGTTGGAAAGAAAGAGTTGTCAATGTTCAGTATGTCATCCAGATACCGAGAGGTGTCATTAAAAGCTTCAATGAAATCTGCCTGGGTATCTGGTGAAAGACTCAACATGAAATTCCTTTCATAGAAAAATAAAAACAAATCTGCGACAAGTGGTGCACAGTTCGTTCCCATAGGGATACCAATAATTTATCTATAAACGCTTTATCTATAAACGGTGATACCATACCTGACGAAACTATTATCTAATAGGAAGATGAGTGCTTCACAAACTTCATAGCAAGTCCACATAGTATAATTGTCTAAACTGCCGTTAGGAAAAAACGCTTTAATATTATTACATGCCAAACATGTAGTATGTTCTCCACCGAATGTTTTTTGAATAAGAGAAATTAGCTTGTCTTTAATAAGGTGATGTGTTAAGGTTGTATATAGTGCAGAGAAGTCATAAGTACTTATTGATGAAACTTGACCTTTATTGAAACTTTTATCAAGAACGTATCCTGAATTTTTTATAGACCAAAATAAATTAATCCATGATTTTTCATAAGTTTTATCACAATATAGTTTAACGTGATCTTTAACGGCAGTAAGACAAGAAGTTTGGAGATTTGTGTTGTGGTGCAGGCACTATAATTAGAAATAAAGCGAGCCTTATACGGACTTTTATGTCATTTAGGAATCCAGTACATAGTAGGCAGTTTATTTTGCTTATATTCAGTTCAAGTACAATATGTTGACAAACTATTGTGTCTTGAGAGAAAAAAGTCATTTGGACCGCCAAATTCCGACTTTTAAAGGATTTCCCAAATATCATATCAAAATGCATGACTGTTGACAGAGTCGATGACGACGTTAACTCGACAGGTCCATGGTAATTATGTCTTTTTTTAAAAGAGAAATACTAAAACGATGTATTGAACATTATACTTTAGTAACCGACGAATTAGGCTTCAACAAACAAGTGCTTTTGTTTCCTGTAACCCCACATACCAGCCGTTTTTACCCCAATCCTTGTTACCCCTTCTACCCAAAACATAAATAAAACAGTTATTTGTGATTTATTTGTTTAGTTATCTGGAGGGCTGGTAGTAAATTAATAATGGAGCGATCAATAGCCGTTCTGGAAGCTTGTGTTCTGGATTTAAAATAAGTATAGTATAGAATATAATAATTAAAAAATGCGTATCCTACTATTTTTAGCCCGTTACTGGAAAAAAACATTCTTTTGTTTTGGCCTTATCAAAACATATTTAATAATTTAGATGTTTTTAATGATGGAAATCTATTATTTTGAAATAAATAGATTGCTTTTAGAACCACTATGGGGTCTACCAAAACAAGAAAAATGTTACTTTTACAAAACATGGGCGAATGCCGTGCCACTCTCCATTACGGTACTTGTTTTATATGTTTTCCCCAGTGAAGAAACGGATTTCGTTTCGTCTGATTTTGTCTATTAATATAAGGACACTGTTAGCAATATCTACAGTACTGTGTATACATTAATGTAGTGCATGTTTTGTAAAGCACTGGCTTAAATGTTTTCATTTGTTTGTTTCTTTTTATACTGCCGCAATCATAAAGAAATAATTAGGTTTTAACCGACAGACTATCGGTGGGGATTTCAAGCCAGTTTTGTACTCCAATTTGAAGTCCATAATACCACCGTGGGCCAAAACACCACATAGAACACCGACGTCTTTTAAAATTGGCATCTCTAAGAGTTATTACATTCTAATCTCGGATTTTTGCGCGCATTAAAGCTTCTAAAAGTCGAGGCAGCTGACAATGAAGACCCTAAAGGGGAATTGAAATGTAAATCACGTAAAATTGTCTTCCAAAACGCGTTTAAAAAAAAATCAAAAATGACGGCCGATTCACTTTTTTTTTACGTTGTCTCAAAATGACGTACTTTCCGTTTCTATGCTTAATATAAATATTGGACGGCCTTGTTTGTATTACTTAAAAATTACCCCACCAATATTTTAAAAACTCGGAGTATCTTAAATGATTTTTATTTGTTTTCTTACAATATAGTCTACTTAGAGTCATTGTACAATAGAGGAATAGTACAGTTAATATACCCATATAGTTTAGTTAAGGTTTCCCTCGAATTTGAATACTGTCAATTGTCTCTCTCTATAGGACCCTGTTATTGCCCAATGCAACATGATTGAGTGTCATGTTTATGATCGACATCCTGTTTTTTAATAGTTGACCGATTTCAATACATAAATATTCTTGGAATTTTTTTTTCTTCTAACATTTTTATTAGATATTTAGCACACACCTGTATCGGTACTTGAAACCACAAGTCACCGGTGATGGAGTAATAATTAAGTACCTTGCACACATGATCACGGTCAACGGCACAACATCTTCATGATATATGTCATGTTGTATCCGGTTTGGTTGATTTTTACTCTTGCTATGTATACCTTAATGTCTTGAAACACAATAAATTCCCCTTTAAACAAAGATGGGAATATTCTAAATTAATTATATACGTCCTTAACAAAAGTGATCCGGTGGTGCACGTTATTAAGACATGCCTTAGCTCAACCAGAACAATGAACCGGGTTAGCCAGACAGTTTGAATGACAAAGTTAAACTAGTATCAAGGTGATATACCTGTTTTCAACCCCTATTTGTTTGTAATGTACTTTAAGTATTTTGGGTGTAGTGCTGTGTTGCTTGATTGGGTGGCTGCAGTGGCTTTTTGCAGTGAATGCTACTCTTTCTGTTGGTGTTATCGTAGCTTTATTATAGAATAGCAGCGTCATATAGTTATATTGTAATGACAACTAAATACGTACAATATTTAATAGATACTATAATTGTGTCAATTCCGTCATTGCATTTGCTTTGAACGTTTTTATTTATATTTTGTTTGAAGACGTATGCAATGTCTGACCATGTATGGTAATCTGCAGGTATCAACTTTGGGTAGCTTTATAAACACTGTTTATATTTATTGTTTCATAACAAATTAGTTTGTTGTTTTCTTAAACCCTCATATATATTTCAAGGAACAACAAATAAATATGTTTTAAGATATTATAAAGGCCATTACTCAGATACCTAAGCCATACATTTGATAAATTTCATACACACTTACATCTATATGACAGCCATACGTTCCTACCAAAAGCAGGTCAATATGTCTGAGAAGCTAAGAATAGTGTATATCTGATCCGATCGCTGCTCTAAATTTACGCACGGAGTAGTGAAAAGATATTTTAAAAAATCCGGAAAGACGAGTGTGTAATCATATTCCGGCTTTATAAATATATATCTTTTTCTCGCTATCCTTTCTTGATTCTGTGAGTTTTCGTGGATAAAACAAACAATTTAAATATAATACTACCTCGTGCGGTCAGTTGACGTTATTTGACGGTACATAGAAGTAAAGTAATTATCAATGTTTACAAATAGAAGATCTTTTCGGACGGCACTGTGACCTTGAATGGAAATTAGCATTACATTGGTCTGTTGTCGAACGTTATTTCACAATATGGCATGTTACATGTATCTGGTAGTCTTAGAACAATAATTGAAGTTTCAAAACAAACAAAGCAAACCACTACATTGTTTACCGTGCTACCTGAAATCAATATTTCATATGTTTTACCATCAAATTAAGTATATTTCCTCAGATGTTAATTTAATGCATGATATTTGTTGTCAGCTTTCTTTATTGCAAATTTGAGTCATTGTGGCCAGTTTTGGATGATTTTAGCACATTTGTCTACGAACATTTTGATTGAGCCTCGAACTCATTTATACTATAATTGTAAGATATACATAAAATGTTCTAACATGTTATTTATTTAAGTCAACTGGGGAGATAAGGATGTGGTGGGGAATGAGAAGGTGGCGGTGGCGGTGGAGCAGGCGGAGGTGGTGGTGGTGGTGGTGGAGGCTATGGCGGTGGAGGCGGAAAAAAGCGGAACGCTGAACAAGTGGAACGGCTAAACAATAAATTACGTCGGTTGGCAGAAAGAAAATGTTTATAGACGTTTCAATAAAACGCATTCTCTGTCCTATAAATCATTGACGAATCAATCATTATCCACCGTGTTCACGGTTTGAAAGTATAATCTTAATCAAATAGATACTGAAATCACACTGGGATGAACCCGTGTGTTGCCCTATATATTTTTGTTTCACCATATGTCTTCTGACATACATGCAAAACCTGTTGCCGCAATTGTAAAATTACAAGTCCGGTTTTATTAAGATAATACAATATGGAAAAAGCAAAGATATATCCAAAGCTATATAACGTTTGTTGCATTAGTGACATTGATCTTTAAAATTATTTCAGGCGAATATTCGAATTGTATTAAATAAAAAAAAAATGCACGACCATTTATATCTCGTTTTAGGAAATACAACAAAAAATGACATTTGCAATGACATTGACCTATTGATATTGGTATTGAAAAATGTTGTTACTGACTATGATTACTTAAACATGCACTGTTTGATAAGGTAAACGTTACCTCTCATGAACAGACAATAAAACCGAGTCTGCTACTTTTAGTTCTTGTTTCTGTTCGTTGCTTCCAAGGGATCCCTCTTTTGTTTCTGTTCATTGCTTCCAAGGGATCCTCCTTTTGTTTATGTTCGTTGCTTCCAAGGGATCCCCCTTTTGTTTCTTTCAAACTTTATTTAAAGGGAATGTTACGTTTTCGGATGACGATAACAGAGAAATGTGTATCGGTCAATGAAAATACAAAACGGCAAACAAGGGATCTCTGTATTTATGTCATGATATTGAAAAGATGCAAAACTTAAAATAAATACTTTTTAGTAACAAACAAGTCCTATGCTCCATTAAATATTTTATCTTTATTTTAAGGCAATAAAACATTGAACACTTAGAAAGCAGGATTTAAGTACTGATTGAGAACTGATTCAATTATTTTATATTTTCTGATTCCGGCACCTCTTTATCCGGCAATGAATAACAACTATTATATCAAAGAGCGTGATAAAGCGTTTATATTGAACCAATACATACATCTGATATATATACAGCAGTTTGACAAAAGCAAAACGACAAAGTTACAAACGCTGAAGAGAAAATCTAATAATTTGTACAAAGCCTACTATAATTTTAAGTATCAGACTCAGATTCATTAAAATGAGAACATGTACATCGTTTTCAGTTTCTTTAATATTCAATAATTTATATATGAACGCGTGTTTACCGACATTATTTAGGTCATCACAATGTCTGAATTCTTTATTGAATAACACGTATCGACTGTTGCGATATAGTTGACCAATATGCCTCGGAGCTATTATTCGCTCAGCTGTTACTATCGATGTTTGCTAATTGCTAAAGCAGAAATGACATATTCAAAAACCAATTTAAGTGGAAAATATTACTGAAGTCAAAATTTAAGATTTTTGAATTGTTTTCAAATATAATTTTTAACCTCTTAGGAACAGTACAAAGTATCTCTATTAGATTCATATTATCTGTGGGCTTTCTTAATCTGTAATCTTTTTAAACATATTAAGAACATGTCTCAAAACAGAAGAAAACGATGTTTTAAAAAATGACTAATTTTGACTTAAGATATTGATAAGTAGCTGTATGAATACGGCTCAGGTGTTTTTTTATTTAAAGAAAGACATTTAAAAGTTACTAATCATTAATATAACGTCAAAGTTGTCGGTAAAGGACGAACCCACACACATTTGATTGGTATTTGAATCCTTCAATCTCATTGGTCGGATAGTGTCTTATTACTATTTAAACGACCAGCCCCCAGTTGGATAATCAATTACGCACTACGCGTTTCTATCACAACACGAATACTATTCGCTCGGTTTCCGCAGGGGCGGTCCCATCAATGTCATGCGCGCTTCTCTGAATTGTATTATATTATCATATGTAAAATGCCATTGAATGCCATGATATTGGGACATTCAATTCTCAGGTGTCTCGAAGTTTACATTAAGGATGGCATAGACACACGATTATGACAGTATTTCAAATTAGTAAGCTTCTGTGCGAAAGGTGGCATGACTTTGTCCTCAGGCGAATTATCGACAAAGTGCGATAGTATAGGCCCGATTATTTCTTTGCTCCATCATAGATACAAAGTGTATACATTATATAGGGTCGATCGCAGCGAGTCAAATCAGCGTTAAGTGCCTTATCGCAGAGCATTATTTTAGTGCAATCGCATACATAGAGGAGCCAAATGCTTTATTAGTGGTAATTAAATCCCCTCTCATAAATAGAGGCGTTAAGTGCCTTATTACATAGCATTGTCTTAGTGCCCTCTAATATACATAGAGGTGTTAGGTGCCTTATTACAGTGCGGCATTGAGGCTCACACATAGAGGCTTCAAGTCATACATAGAGGCTCAAGTGCCTTATTACATAGCGGTATTTTAATCACCCTTTCAGAAATAGAGCCGTTAATTGCCTTATTACATAGCATTATTTTCGTGCCCTCTAATATATAGAGACGTCAAGTGCCTTATTACAGTGCGGCGTTGAGTTCCCCAGCTCACACATAGAGGCATCAAGTCATACATGGAGGCGTTAAATGCGTCTAGTGCCTTACTACAGTGCGGCGTCGAGTGCCCTTTCATACATAGAGACATTAAGTGCTTTATTACAGAACATTATTTTAGTGCCCTCGCATACATCAAGGCGTCAAATGCCTTATAACATAGCGGTATTTTAATCCCCTCCCAGAAATAGAGGCGTTAAGTGCCTTATTATATAGCATTATTTTAGTGCCCTCTAATATATAGAGGCGTTAAGTGCCTTATAACAGTGCGGCGTTGAGTTCCCCAGCTCACACATAGAGGCATCACGTCATACATAGAGGAGTTAAATGCATATCTCTAGTGCCTTACTACAGTGCGGCGTCGAGTGCCCTCTCATACATAGAGGTGTTAAGTGCCATATTACAGAGCATTATTTTAGTGCTCTCGCATAAAAAGAGTCGCCGAGTGCCTTACTACAGAGCGATATTTTAATCCCCTCTCATAAACAAAGGCGTTAAGTTCCTTATTACATGGCATTGTTTTAGTGCATTTTAATACATAGACCTATTGTCAACCCTCTTGTGTTTGTGATGAAGTTTACATTTATTATTACTTTTGCCTTCTTGTTTGTCTGTTTGCTCGTTTGTTTCTGTGTTTTGTGGTTGACTGTCCTCCTTGAATGATACTTTCCATGTTCGATTTTTTTATATTTCTTTATGTCCAGTCAACACATCATGTTAGGTTATACTGGGACACCAACTTCAGAGAGAGATGGGACGTCATCCAGGGAGCAAACTCATCTAGCCAGATTGAGTGAATTGATATCGATTCACAAATGAATAAACTTTATATTTGATTAAGATTTATAACCGCAACCCTTTTGGATCTCAGGAAATCTTTACTTAAACAGGAAGGGACGTTTCTATTTTTGCTCAGTATAGTACACATCACATATTATTCACTTCACATTTCAGATAAATTATATTACTCCCCTCATTTTTATTGTACACATCTGAAGTTGTTTCGCAAACTTTAGTTCATACTACCAGCGGCCTTTTTGCCGATGATCGTTCCAAATCTGTAACCATTGTAAACCGGTTTATGCTTGTTTTGTCGCGTTCTTTACTTATAGATGGTTTCTAGATTCTAGTGTGTTTTAAATGCATTGTGTTTACTGTCTATGAACGCTATATGTCTGTTTCGAAATTTGTATAATTATACTTTTACCCGTCTCTTTCACAGACAGTCGAAACTGGTCAATGAGTTACATGTGCATGTGTTGCACTGCCTGTTCGACCTTTATACTTATTTGTATTACTCTCTTATATTTACTCCTATGCTCCTCAATGTAGCGCCTTGTATATTTCGTGACTGAAGAAAACATACACGTTCTTATGGAGCAACAAATCTAAAACGCTCAATGAAATTGATGGGATTTTGATATACGAGATAGTTTAGCTAGATTGTATAAGGAAACAGGAAACTAGAAATAAATCATTTATTTTGGTTCTCTGCAAAGGATGTTTGTTCCGACTCTTCATCACACTGTATGTAGTTTAGTATACAACTGGTAGCGCCTAATGTTTAGTAACTGTTACTAATCATATAGATTAGGAACAATAATGCTTATTAAAATCTTCTGAAAGATCGGCTGTACAAGTATGAGCAACGATACGCGTTAAGAACATAATTTCCGACGCCAATTGAAAAAGCATGGAAATCTCCCATTTTTACTGCTGACATGCTACATGACCGAATAACTCAGGTATATAAACTGAGGTCCGAGTATTTTTTTCTTTGAATAGCATTGCTATATTAAACAGTATCTAGGTTATAGTAGTATGCTATACTTTTAAGTTTACTTTCATGGAAAACAACAACAGCAAAATGGAAACAAGTTAGCTGTACTAAATACATCAATTATTTGATAATTTCTTATTTTTAGAACACAAATTAAACCAAACCTTCAAATAATGAAAATGCTTTTTATGTTTTACTATGTTAGCTTCATAAAAAGCTGTATTTGGGAGGGTCACATCATCTGATACAAAATTGAATAACACCAGTTGGTCATGAAATTGTATGTCTAACAGTGATTTACAGTTACCAATACACATTCTACCTCACACACCCACCAAATACAATAGGCTCGAAATAGGTCCTTATAATATCATTGATAGCAGCACAACAATGCCAACCTCAATTAAAATTACGGTATTTGCTCGATAGGTCTGCACGAATTGGTATATCTAAGTACATAGAAAATGGATTACAAACTAGTACGTGATTTTAGAAAATTAACATCACAAAACATTTCATAGTGATGGTGTGTTTAGTGTTTTGCGATCGTAATTTGATAATGAACTCGTATAAAACATTGATGTACTAGCATAAACACACGTCTCTCTCAGTGATTTACTTAACATTATGGATAACTTTTATGATATTAAATGTCTAAAACGTTCCATCTTGGCAGTTATATGCTATTTCGTCATTAAAATAATGTCATCAGGTCAGGATGAAACGTCATAAAACAGCAAATACAAGCGATGGAATATAACAGTGATATTCTAGGTAGGTAAATATTTATCCTGATTCATGACACCTATATGAACGAGGCCGTACTTATAGCCATCCCAATATGTGTCTCGTATGTATATTTCTGGATCGATTGTTGTCATAACTTGTGTTTTGTTCAAACGAGTGCGATAACTAACTATAGTACATGTAACAAGGAAACGCGGGAATTTATTCTATAAATGTACATCACACTTAACTCCGTATAATATTTCAGAAAAAAAGAACGGATGTTTTGTAAAAAAACGAATTGCAGCTAGTTAACGAAAGGAAACAACTGTGCTGTTGTAGAGTTCCGCTCTGAAAATTTGAGTCATTTCAGTAATAAAAAAATCTTTTCTTATTTGTGTTCGTTGGTTACGGGGGATTTTCTTTTCAGTAGTTATTATTTAATTCTAAAATATATCCAATACATGTGCACATATTCATTGGGTATTTGCGTTAAATAGATATACATAAATAGGAAATGTAGCATTCAAGAACAACAGTCAACCAAAATGTCAATGAGCACAAAACTGATAAGATGATATTGCGTGAGGGCAATACTTTCCCTAGACAACACCATTTGCATAACTAGCCCAGTTTTCTTGTTAGATAATATTTAACTTTCTTCGCATTTACCCCCACAATACGGGCTTGAAATATTAAGAAATATATTCGATCAACAATGCATGCGTAGTATCCAGTGACACTGAATGAGCGTCACGAAACTCGCGTACAGGTAAAACCACATCAGCATTTGTCAGATCACATATTTGAAATAAAAAATAAAAATAGATAATACGAAGTATAATAATATTCTTTTAGAGTTATGTTACAAAACAACATGCATACTGAGATACGGTAAATGGTAAGATGACTGCTGGTATAAGACAGATTTTGCCAACATTGATTTAACTCGCTTCATTACGAATACTCCATTGTATATTGATATATACTCGGTAAACAAATACTTGGACCAGAGGTGATATTTGATGTAAACAAATGGAACAGGCGTCGTAATGTTAACACATACTGAAAAGGGGATCCTTTGCAGCAACAAACACAAACAAGAGATAAATGTAGCCGACTCGGTTTGATTGAGTATGTTCATGAGAGGTAATGTAAAGTGCTACACCTCGGAACTGATGATCCCAAAGGACGAAAGGTAATAACACTACTGATTTGTAGTCGGGGCGACTTTTTACGGCCGTCACACAGCACTAAACAAAGATACTGAAAACGGGAGCCCTTGGAAGCAACAAACACATACAAGAGATAACAGTGGCAGACCCGGTTTTATTGAGTCTATTTAAGAGAGGTAATAAAAAGTGTAACACCTCTTACGCCTTAAGCGATATTCTGTTTTAAAGCCACAAAGATCGGGATTTATGATTCCAAATGACCGGTAAGTTAAAATACTAATGATTTGTAGTCGGGCAAAAAAAATGCATATATTACGGGTACGATACATTTGTGTGACTTTACAAGGCAATAACGTTATTGAACTCGAGAAAAAAACAACTTCATCTTGAAAACCTTTTTTAATTTGAACAAATAATTATAGAGAATAAATATTTTAAAATACACATGGGTCCGTGTAAAAAATCGACACTGAGTATATCTGCCGATTTCAGGTTTTCAGTAATGCCTATTACTTAATTGTGATATCATATCTCTGTCATTTGTGGCTCGATTTTTTTCAATGGCCTGGTGCATGCAATCTGTTTTAAGTTATTGATACATGCAGTTTAGTAGTCTATGTATAATCAGCTTTACAACTGCATTTATGACTTATGGTACCTTTTTACCGAATGTATGTATTCACCGTCGTATGCATATCATCATCGGGATGGCTCAAATTTCTGAACTATTGGCATTTTAAATAGTGAGTTCTGCTGAACCCTGGGCAAGAGGGCGTGAACTGTAGGAATAATTTTTCACTACCGTTCATGAACAGTCTCAATCAAACCGAGACTGCAATATTTTGAGTATTTATCTTGTTCGACGATTTCCATATTTCTCCTTTCGTACTTTTTTTATAGCATAATTTGATCGAAATTAAAAAAGAATGTCTGACTGTTAATGTAAGTATTCTATCATTACCCTTATGTGCAGGAATGTGGCATCAATTATGTAATTTGCATATCATAATTGTTCGAGTATATCCGATTTATACTGCTTTTCGAGGGCCGCAGTATAAATCGCATACGAAAAAATATGCTATAAATGGTTTGTACCTTAGCCCATTCAATGCAGGTAATTGACATTTTTATTGACAGGTTGTGTTTAAACATTACAACTACGCACGTGTAAAATGGAGTAGGCCATGGTATAACTCGAATCTGTCATGTATAGCACGGCTGAAATATACCGGCATTTATAGCATGGTTTAGGTTCAGGTATCATAAGCATGAACAAGGGAGCACCATGATGGTACAAATAATGTATATACGCATCTTAACAGTGTACGCCTACGCGATAAGATGCTGGCAATTGAACAAACTATTTTACAACTTATCTGTGTGCCGATTATGATATCATAGCCAATATCTTAGGTTTTAAGATCGAAAAGGCGTCGAATAAAAATAATGACCCTTCAGAACCAGCAGGGTATTAAACTGGGTAATTATGTTATCGTTATGAAATTGTACTGGAATTATAACAATCGGGATGCTAATACGAGCAGATTATTTTGCTTTAAAAATAAATTCGAGCTTATTCGAGCTTATGGGATGGCGAGTTGTCCGTCGTCCGTTAACCTTTGCCTTGTGAACACTCTAGCACATTCATTATTTTTTGGATCAGTACCAGACTTTGCCAGGGTGAATTAGTTTCACAAAAGTTACAGCCCTTGATTTGCTAAAAATGATATATTTTGCATTGTGTACACTCTAGCACCTATAATTATATTTGACCTTTAGCAAACTTACAAAGATTGTTAATATCATTAACAGCTCGGACAAGTTCGAAAACCAGCCAAATCCTATCAGTAACACCGAAGTTATGGCCCTTGATTTGATGAAAAAATGCCATATTTTGCCTTGTACATTGCGGTACGATGCCATTGCGGTTGGACGCTGTGGTTTCTATAGAACCGTAAAGCTCATGTTTGTGAACACTCCAGCACCTTCATTTATTATTTGATTTTTTACAAAACGTGCAATGGATGTTAATATCAATGAAAGCTTTAAAACCAGCCAGATCGGATCAGTAACACCAGAGATATATCCCTTTTGACTGTAAATGTCATGTCCTGCCTGGTGAACACTCTAGCACCTTCATTTATTATTTGATCTTTACAAAACTTGCACAGATTGTTAATATCAATAAAAGCGCGGAAAAGTTCTCGAAAGATAGTCCAATCGGATCAGTAACGCCGGAGTTATGACCCCTACTTTGGTGAAACATGTCATTTTATGCAATGTGTACAATCTAGCAGCTTAATTTATTATTATTACCTTTATCAAATGTTGCCTGACTGTTAATACCAGACACAGCGTATACAAAACGTGTTTTGTCCTCTTGCATATAGGGGCCCCTCTACAGGGGTAGTACAGTTTGGGGAGCTTGCAGTAATGTACTTTTACAGAGTGTCGGCCTTATGACGCTTACTCCTTCTATACCTTTGAGATCTCAAGTTAATGTATGGTGTACTTCGCTATAACGTCTCGGATTTTGGTTCTGCCCACTGTGCCCACGCTCCTCCTACACAACCCTGGTGGAGACGGAGGTGTTGTAGGGGTAGTTAAATGGGTCAACAGCCACAACAAATACTATTTTTGTTCAGATGTGAATGGCTACTATTCTATTGTGGTATGATAATTTAAGGCACAACTTTTATAAAGCTGGTGTTGACCTCCAGGCTGCATTAATGGGTCTCTCTACATGGGAATTCTATGTCCACCGCCATATGCTTGCCATCTTCGGGATGGTTTAAATTATGTACTATTGATTTTATGAATATTGAGTTCTGATCAACCCGGGGCTAGAGGGCGTGAGCGGTAGCTATCATATCCATCTACCGCTCATGAACAGTCTCAATCTAACCGAAACTGAAATATTGTGTATGTGTCGTGTTCGGCCGTTTCCAAAGGTCCATTATCATACTATTTTTCCAGTAATTTACTACTACAAGTTTCGGGTTCAGTACCCTTTGAGATTTCAAGTTCATGTTTGGTGTATTTCTTATTTAACGATTTGTAGATGTGCAATACGTTTTCATATTTTGGCACCATCATCGGGGGCTCCAAAGAGGGGAATTAAAAACACAAACAAATGCATATATTGTCCAAATGTGAGTGTATGTGATTCTAATTTGGTATGATCATTTAGGAACTCGAGTCACAACATTTATAAAATGTTTTTTTCCTCCTTTGTAAAGGAGTCCTTCTATAGGGTTACATCTTGGGGAGCTTGCAGTACTTTACTAATTTACTAGTTCAGAGTTTTTCTTAGTTAGGATGTGTAGATGCACCATAATGTAACTTCTTTGGCTTCACTCACTTGAGTCCCCTAGGGGGTAATCGGGTCAAAAGCCACACAAATATGGATAGATTGTCCAAATGTGAACGATTATGATTCAAGTGAGTTGCTATGTTCATTGATAATTATTTTATAAACATATATAAAACGGGTTGTGACCTGCACAAATCGGCCCCTCTGCAGGGGAACTTACTGTTGCTTACTATTGCATAGTTTCTGCCTTGTGACCTTAACCTATTCTATACCATTTGAAATATATATTTCATGTGTGGTGTTTCTTAGGATATGTAGATGCGCAATACGATTTGGTATTTCGGCTCCATCCACTGGGACCCCCTAGTGGGGTAATTAATCCAATAAACAAACACACACGTATGGTGTGACCAATTTCGTATGGTCATTAAGGGAGTTCACCTCCTGCATACTGGCCCTCTACTGGGTTACATCTCAGAGAACTTTGCCATTGACCGTTCCAAAGCGGTAGCCCTACTGTCAACCCGTTTTGTGTTTGTGACGTCTTATACCTTTATTATTACTTTTGCTATTCTTTTTTGTCTTTTTGCGTGTTTTTTGGTTTAGTTTGTTCTGTGAAAGCTGCATTTCCTGTTCGATTTTTATACTTACTTTTACAGTTATTTACTATGACGAACTTTCTGTCTTGTGACGCTAACAATCACTATACTCTTTGAGATTTCAAGTCCAAGTGTGGTATATTTCTTAGATGCATATGCTCATTACGTTTACGTTTTTGGACCCATCCCCTTGTGCTCTATAGAGCGTAATCAGGTAAACAAATGCATACAATGTCCAAATGTGAATGCATTCAGTTCTAATTGCGATGGTCATTTAGTGACTTGAGGCACAACATATATAAAACGTGATTTGTCCTGTGTAAAGGGGCCCTGTTATATGTTTGACTGTCATTTTGCTCCGTGCAGGCCAAGGGGTGTTGACATAAGTGCCACAACAACTAATTTACTCCACCCCAACCACATGAAGCCAATGGGCCGAACCTTTTGACAGCTCTTTCTCAAGAAAACCTGTCTAACTGCATCAAACGTGTGGGTTGACAATGTGTCGGCCGTAAAAGGTCTCCCCGACTACAAATCAGCATTTTTATTACTAACTGGTCCGTTGAGATCATCAAGCCCAAACTTTGTGACATTAAGGCAGAATATCGCTTAAGCCGGTGTAAGGAGGCGTAAGGGGTGTTGCACTCTACATTACCCCGCGTGCACATACTCAATAAAACCGAGTGTGCTACTTGTTTGTGTTTGCTGCTTGCAGCGGATCCCCTTTTAAGTATTTATTGACAGTAACTGTTTACCTGTATACCTGTATACCGGTACCAAAAACTCGCTTATGTACTGATGAGAGCATCTATACGGAGTATATCAGGATCATTAAAACGTAATTGCCCATAAATTTTAATATAAAAAAAACAATAAAGTAACGGTATGAATTTCTCATTTTCATCAATTATGCATACACATTACTTTAATTTGTCTTTAGGTGATTATTAGGTTGTTATAGCTACTGACGTCATCACATTCGGGTTGATATCGATTGCTAGATAGATCCAAAATACTTGTACATGTACTACATGTACTACATTACTGTCATATAGGAGATTCACATCGTGTTTGCTTTGATCGGGTTTAACTAATCGCAATACATTGACATACACTTTCAGGCGGATGGCCGGGTCGCGCAGTCGATAGAGTAGTTAATTCTCACCAATGCAGATGCAGTTGTACATGAGAAGATTCGTCAATTACCGTTGAGGAGATTTGAGTTGTCCGGTTTCTCCCAAATCAATGCAACACTAACGCTTACATCCGTGCTCTTTATTGTAATTTGTTTATATGGGCTTAAAAGTCGTCTTAATAACTGAATTATATCGCGACTAAATTATCTCAAAGGCAGTTATATTCCACCATAGACTCTTGTGTTTTCTGTAATTGATTATAAATGTGTTATTGCGTCTTCGTAATTTTAATTAAAACACATATTACAGAACACTATTAGAACAGTTCCATACTTTAAGTTTATCATAGCATATAACAATGGAAACCAGGGTGTCTTGTTTATGTATAGTTTTATACTTGTATACGTATATATATATAGGGAGACACTGTTTATTATACGTAATATAAATAGCATACTTTTTCGAGTATATGCGATTTATACTGCTTCTCGAGGGCCGCAGGCCCGAGAGTGCAGTATAAATCGCATACGAGAAAAGTATGCTATAAATGTTTTGTACCTTAGCCATTGCAGGTAATTGACATTTTGATTGACAGGTTGTGTGTAAACTCACAACTTTGCGCGTGTAAAATGGAGTAGGCCATGGTATAACTGCCGAATCTATCATTTATAGCACGGCTGAAATATACCGGCATTTATAGCACGGTTTAGGGTCAGATCTTCAGGTTTATGAAAAATATATCATAAGCAAGAACAAAGGAAAATCATTAGAGCTATGGTACAATAATAGGATAGAGCATGCGTTTTGCACGTATACGGGGAGATAATGCACGAGCGTTAGCGAGTGCATTATCGCCCGTCCACGTGCAAGACTCATGCTCTATTGTTTTTATACCACAATCACTAACATATGCTGTGTATATCCTTGGGTATTACACGATGCATAGTGTGTATTTAGGCTATTGTGGTATACTATATAATACTGGTTAGGTCGAGCTTATACCATTCAATCGGTTTAGAGGTAATATTGGAGAGTGAAGGCGACAATAATCTATAACTGATCTCCACACTGTTCAACATCGTATCTAGTTCATTCAACCACTACCCATCAGCTGTGTTATTCTGTTTTGCACTGTACGTTGTACGGCATTTCTGCTTATATATATTAATAAGAAACGAGCTCTAAAAAAGAACCACCTCATTTAAGAGTGCCCCTTTCAGTTCCCAATTACATTTTATTAATTTAAAAGGGTAATATTATGATTATGATACCATACTTGTTATTGCCTTCTCTGTTCTCTTTATAATGTTTAAACACTGTTATATAGGAATTACGTGTGCCTTGTATACAAACATTGTTCTTCCTATTTTGCAGTAATAACCGGCACGGATGGTCAATGTAGAGACGATCCAGATTACAACTGTTAATTAGTTGCGGGAACGTTTAACATATGTGGAGATGTGCACCATGCCAAAACAGTGTGTCGAAAGTACTGTGGGCTGTGTAATCTCGGTCAAAGTAGTTTAAATATTACTCTGCTTGTTTGACGGAAGTCGCATTATTTCGATTATAGCTGTTGTTGATAAGTATGTTACATGCTGCATGAATGTGGAAATAGAGGATGTATTGGATTGGATACAACTACACCAGATCAATATATGCATATGACATAATGTAAACAGTTAAAAGATCAGATCAGACAGTCTTGTATAAGACATGTGTGTCTACATGCACAAATTTAATTTGTTTTATAGAAGACGTCGTTATTACATGTACAAATATATATCAGCACTGTTGTGTTGTTCATGAAAGTGCACAACAGGCGTGCTAATTTCATATACAAACTCTTTATAGCTTTTAAATAAACTATAATCTTGCACGGCAGCAGCAGTTGAAGTAATAACACAGATTAGGAGTCGCTAGCACATCACACTTGCTATTTAAATGATCTTGACAAATACAGAAAGCAAAGAAACATAGCATACCTGCGTATATCAATAAAGGTAAAGAATCTAATTATGACCTTAGGTGTTAATTTGAAAATTCAGTCAGTGTATTATACCGATGACCCCCATTGATCTGCACTTGTACAGCACCAATTCAGGGACTAGCTGATCAACTGTGAAACTATAGCTATTTTTAAACAAAACAATAAGATTTAATGGAAATTCCGGATTTTATGCATGTACACATTAATCCGGAGATCCGGAGAGCTAATGAACAATCCGCAGTTTTCGGATTTCATGCCAAGATGTTTCCTATCTCATGTGAACAGTAAATATGATTTTGATTTAGTCTCCTATTATCCATTTACATATATTATATTACCTGTGTATTGTGTGTCCATGGGCTATTTTTCACATGAATATGTGCTTAGATAATCAAAAATATTTCATTATATCATTTCAAGTAATTTAGAACTTCAACATCAAAGATTATATCATGGAGAATTACATACTACCCAATTTAGAATAATGCCTTGAAATGATCATGTCTTCTTTGTGTATCTCCAATTTTGATAATGCTTTCAACATTGTCCAAGCTATTTAGACATCACAATAATAATGTTAGTTTTATATCTCGAATATATGCCGTCATTCCCTTTAAATGAATACAAACTGTAAGTATGTCAACAGTAGATGGCAGCTGGTCTGCATAGTCAACGTGGACGAGTTGCAGCACCAGCTGTGGACAAGGACACATGTCCAGAGATCGTACGTGTACAGAACCGATACCTTCCCATGGAGGCCTGGATTGCATGGGCATCCACGTGGATGTTTCAAACTGCACAGTCGCTGTCTGCCCGGGTATGTAATATGTCAATCAAAGGCTCTGTTATTTTTAAAGCATAGATACACTTAAGAAATATGTATTTTATGAAAATATTGCAATACTTTATTACGGTATTTGGTGAGATCGTGGATTCTTGTATTACAGTTTTGCATATACATGTGCCTATATGGATATTATATTATAGAACTCCGTAGCTATCTTATATCAGTTGTTGCTATTATATTATGTGCAAACTTGTGTATATGCCGAGCAAACTAAGTTAAATGTGGTGCAAACTTCTATATATGCTGTGAAAACCTTTTTACTATTTGTACAAACTTGCAATGCAACCATTTCAATATGCTTTAAATATGTCCTTATATGCTGTACAAACGTCTTTATATCATGTTCAGACGTGTTTATATACTGTCACATATATTTATATGCCGTGAAAACGTGTGTATAGTCTGTGTAAATTTCTCTATTTCATTTACAAACGTCATTATATGCTGTGCAAACTTCTTAGTATGTTGTACTCATTTCGTTATATGCTGTACTCATGTCTTTATGTGCTGTACAAACGTCTATATAGGCCTGCAGACCGCTATTTATGCTGTAACAAACTTCTCTGTATGCTGTAAACACTTCTTTATACTCGGTGAAATCTACTTTACATTCTGTTTTTTGTTTTGTGCTGTAACAAGTTATTTATATGCTGTACACACTTCTTTATATGCTGTGCAACTTGGGCACACTTATAGTGTGCAATTAACGAAAACTATCCGCGAAAAACATTAACTTTGAAGTAAAAATGACCGTTAGCGCAATAATACAAGGTCGATATAAACGCCGACTAGAACCATTTCGGGACAATCGGTTTGAAACGATTGGAGAAGATAGACAAACAGTATAATTTAGCATAACCGTTAAAGAAAGCTTGGGCTGTAACTCCGGTAATACAAGATCGATTTTGACGCCGAATCGATATGTACATCATGGTAAGCATCCTATACAGTTTCTTAACAACACATCGTTTAAACAGTGACAGTAGACAGTTTTAATGTTACTTTAAAGAAAAAAAAGGCCGTAACACCGGTAATACAATGTAAAACGATATGCACATTTTGGCTTTATATATAATTATCATGTACAGTTTTGAAAGAATCGGTTGAAAACTATGGAAAACTATGGGAATAGATAGATACACACACTTTTTCGGGACGGACGGAAAGACAGACGTACATGTCTAACGCTATACACCCCTCATCATTCGGTGGTGGGACATAACCACGACAACCATGCAGGTGCATATATATATCCTTGGAGGTCCTTCGTGTCGCGTTATTCGGACTTTAGAGTGATAATACACGTGTAGGTACAAGAAAAAAAGCACGAGAAGTAACGGTGTGGGTCTCAATTGTAGCTATTCAAAACTATCAATTTTCCCGAGTTTCCACGGCCGGTTGGGCAGAGTCGGTCAAACGGTCCAATCTCTATGGTGAAGAACATGTGCATTCCATCTTGTTTTGTTATAGGTAGATATATGTAGAAGCTAGTCAAATGTATTACATAAGTACTCATAGCCGTTACGATTCATTGGTTCTCTGACCTGTATCGATCTTCAACATCTGTAGGAAACTAGACGAGATTGTTTTCTATACTTCTCGATCCGACGACCGCGTGGTGTTCGGGGCTAGAAACCACTCAAAATAATCGTGTTTTCTAACTTTTGAGAGTTATTCCAAGTTAAGAAACCAGGAAAACGCGATGCAACGTTAAAGATCTGAACCATAGCTACTAACAGTCATGTTTGACTTCATGCATTGGTTAAACGGTGTAATCGCCGTGGTAAAGATAATGTGCATTCCAAACGTTATATTAGAGGAAGGTGTTAGTGCAATGCGATGATAAAGTTTAAGTTGATAAAATAGCTTATCATAGCTGTCGAGTTTCCTCGGTTCTCTGGCTTGGTTCAATATTCAGTGTATGTAAGAGATAGAACCCGCCTATGGACACATGAACGTTTTCTTTAACGGTACAGAAATTATACACGCGACTTCATAATGTAGGGCACGTGCTAACGATCGGCGTGCTATGCATGTAAACCCCATTGAACATATCCTGTTGTTCGTATACAAAAGAGTTAACAACATATATTGTTTTAACGATTCCATATAAAAGCGTCCTTGATTCACATCTTGTTATGACAATTACATATGGTATAATGATGTATCCGCATAATATAATGACAAAAGCACAAGCAATAAAAGAAAACCGCAGCATATAACGAATACTGAAAAGGGGAGCCCTTGGAAGAAACAAACATAAACAAGAGATAACAGACGCATATAACGAGGATTCCCAGTATATAATGAAGTATGCACACCATATAAAGTAGTTTGCACAGCATATATTGTGTACAGCATAAAAGAACTTTGCTCAGCATACAAAGAAGTATGCACAGCATATAATGAAAAAAAGCCCATCCCCACCACCCACAACCTATACATTAGGACGGATCTAATTGGAGTAATATCGAAAACACGCAATACAAAGTAGTACTCATATTAAACACAAGAAGTTTGCACAGCGTACACAATAGTATATAAAGAAACATACAGAGCATATAAGGGTATTTCGACAAAATATAAAAAAAATGTTTACTGATTACAAAGAAGTTTGCACAGCTTATAACGATGTAGATCACATAAAACTGCTACGGCGTTCCATTTCAGATAATAGGTGTGCACGAAGTGTGTGCATGTTCTAATAGTTGAAACAGCCCACTAGTCTTACATGAAACTCGAAAATGATATAAATGTATCTGTTTTTAACTTAAGGGTTTATGGCCAACCATGTTTGTAAACAAAGTGGGTGGGGTATGGTTTTTTAAAAATCATTGTTATAGGGTCTTTAAAAAAAAAATATATATATGCACTTATGTAATACATGTAAAGTGAACAAATTCGGTAAACATGTTTTGATGTGTGTTGACTTAGTGAAGAAGGCCTGGGCATTATTAAAAAGAAAAATTTCAGGTTGACAAACTCACTTTTGGAAACCTTTGACAATGACATAGCATAATATGTTTTGTTTCAGCAACAGTAATAAAGACAGTCTTATTGCAATAACAGTCAACAATGAGCAACTTTTACAGCTAGCTGAAAAACACGCACCTGTGTCCTCGCTAAGAGACGCCATTTTTTTTTAGATTTGTATTCACACGAGTGGTGAATGTAAACATTGAATTCACCGGTAAATAACTGAATGATTCATTGCACGATCACTGAGGAAAGGACAGGCATTGGTAGGTGGACGATTTATCCTTTGATTTGTATATGTTCAGGAAGTTGATCTCTATCAGAACCTATATTTATGCTTCATATTCAAAGTGACTGTAGTACGTGTGTATTGCCGAGTTTTTGTACTGAGCCTAATATCCAAACTATATAAAGTTAATATTCATACGCCAAACTAAATCCATATAGAAAATATCGCATTATTGGTTCAACATCTTATTGAAACATATTCCAGTCATGTCTTTAATTAAAATTCGAGTAATTGACGATATTAAATATCAGTTGTAGAGCGAAAATAAGAAGTTATTATTTTTTTATGGGAACTTGTTTCCTTCTCGGATGTGTTTCCCTTCATACGTTAACAGGCTTCCGGCAACTTCAACCGTGAACATTTTGTAAACACAACCTAAAAAAATTATGTTTTGCAGATGTTACATGCACAATCAGGTAATGTCTTCTTGTCAAACTGCCTTGTTATACTGTATACTCATTTCCCCAGAAGATCGATGCCTTTTAAAGGTAAGTATAATAGTGAAACATGAATTTTTTTCACTACTGAAATACAGTTTCCACAGCAGGAAAATCTCGTGCAACAACAGCGCACGCTTTGTGTAATAAAACATGCTTTGTACGGTGAACGGATATGGCCATGTGCTTTTAATTGCATTTGAAATATTGTTTCTTGTGAAAGGATATAATTTATAACACACTGAGAAGTTATTGAAGAATTATGTTTTTTGCTGAAATATATGGATATAATATGGACCTGGATAATTGAAATGGATATATTATAAGTGGATTTATGTACAGTGATAATGAATGGTATCAATCAGAATGCGTTTTCAATCAGTTGCCATGAAATACAAAATAATGACATTGATTAAATATTATTTTCTTCTTGTTGTTTAAGTAAGACATGCTTAATTTGTAGTCATGGGTAGCAAAACAAATAAAAGCAGGCGCAGGAAATTTAACCAACCATGTGGTAGACACAGTTTTCAAAGTCGGAAAAATAGGAAGGAATTACTGTTGAAGACGGAGGAAAAAGAAGTTGTAGTAGAAAAAGAAAACAGTAAGTGTGGACCTTATCAGTTAGTGAGAAAAATTTACAAATCTAAAGATAGAGGAGGATACTGCACCAAATTTGTTGTTAGGAGGATTCCTATTACCAAAGATCGTTCCAAAATGTTGCGGTTGGGAGGAACTGGTTTACGATTCCAAATACAAAAGGTTGAAAATGTGCTAACGGGCAACAGAATTGTTAATTTGCATGAACTGAAAAGCCATGTTCTGGATATCACTACTCATGCTGCTACTTGCCAAGATGCTCAACAGTTTGCTTTAGGTGGAAATTCGCCTATTTCCCTTCATACTGAAACCAACAAAAGCGGTGTGTCTAGTGTTTTGTGGGCTATTTGCCATGGATGCAAGAAACGATTCCCCATGAAAACAAGCACCAATGAGAATGGAAAGTTCAGTGATATAAACATAAGGGCTGTTTGGGGAAGTATGACAACAGGAGGTGGTGCATCTTCGCTAAATGAACTCGCCGGAACTATGGGCCTACCAAGTATCAGTGGTAAAATGTTTACACAAATAGAGAAACAGATTGGTAGTTGGTGGCAAGACATTCTTAATGAGGAGTTAGCGAAAGCTGGGGCTGAGGAAAAAGAACTGGCTATTGAACGTGGTGATTTTTTTCAAGGGGTTCCAGCAGTTACTGTGATTTGTGATGGCGGTTGGTGCAAACGCTCACATAAACACACATACAATGCACTTGGTGGTGTAGGCGTTATAATTGGTGCTGAAACCAAAAAACTTTTGTATATTGGCGTCCGAAACAAGTACTGTGTTGTGTGTAGTAGGTGTGATGGAGATGTTCCTGAACATACTTGCTTTAAAAATTGGACTGAAAGTTCCCAGTCCATGGAGGCTGACATTATGGTGCAGGGTTTCGTGGAGGCCGAGTCTGTTCATGGATTGAGATACATGCGATTGATAGCAGATGGAGACTTGTTAATCGGTGTGGAGCGGCGTCTTGGCAGGCACGATGTTTCGGGGGAGCTTTGCGAACAAATTTAGGCCCAGCGTGGTCACCAATCGCGTTTGAGAAGGCAACTGGACAAAAACCAGGTTATGCTTTTATTGAGACCTTTCGGCAAAGGAGCATGTCGTTAAAGCGCTCAGTGAAGTCCAAAAATAAAGCAGAGGTGAAAGAGAAAAAAAGAAAGAAGAAGCTTATGTCGTTAAAGAAGTCAAACACCAAAAAGGCTAAGAAGGACTATGGAACTGGGGTATTACATGATACACCAGATGTAAGCACAGAAGAACTGAGAAAGTTATGTCAGGAATATTTAGACAAGACAGTTAAAAAAAATGATGAAGAAATTGAAACTATTGAGCAGAGCTCAAAAGGGCAGTCGTCAACAACAGTATGGCGGTCTGAAAGAAAAGTTCGCTTAACCAGCTCCAATTTCGGAAAGGTGATGCAGCGGCGACCTACCAACACATCAAACAAAGTGGTAGCTACGATGATATATCCAACTTTTCAAGGAAATATTCACACAATTCGAGGTATTACTCAAGAGCAGAATACTATAATCGAATACAAGAACAGAAATACTGGCAGTGAGGTTGAAGCAAAAGGTTTAATCATATGTAAAGACCACAACTATCTTGCATCATCGACAGATGGAGTTGTAACGGAAAAAAGTGGGGAGAAAGGCTTAATTGAAATTAAGAACCTTTTACAGACGAGCAAAATGTCAATAAAAGATGCAGCTCTTAAACTTCCCAGCTTCTGTCTAGAAAGTAAAGGGGGCAAAATAACACTGAAAACCAGGCATCCATATTATCACCAAGTTCAAGGGCAATTAAATATTCTACAGTATGAGTGGTGTGATTTTGTAGTGCGACGCACAGAACCGCATGAAATGTTTATTCAGAGGATTCGTAGAGACACTGAATTATGGCATGACATTATGTTGCCAAAGTTGGAATGCTTCTATATGAAGTTTTTATTGCCTGAATTGGCATTACCCCGATATGGTACATCTTCTGGAATAAGAACTCCTACTTCTCCTTGGGTAAGTATAGTATTTTAGGGTATTACTACAATTGAACGGTCTATTGCATAACTACAAGTAGTTTTCACTTTGACAGTTTCAAATACTCATTGTTCGGAGCAGAGGGTGGGGTGTGTGATTTTGGAGGGAGAGTGTTGTTAAATGTTGGCCCTTTAAACATATAATGCCCCAGTGTTGTAAGAAATGGGGAATGGAGGGCACCATATAGCTGCTTTGATTAATATGTGGGCATCATTCTTGATATAACACATGCGTAATACAAAAATATGACTTGAATCGAGGTTTGACGGTGCACCAACACAAAAAGGTTATATGGCGCCAACAGGAATGAACATTACTGGCTCACTAGCCATTTACATCTACATAGAAATATGCAGAATGAGCCTACAATCTTCTCACCTGCGGAACTGCAGAGTGGCGGAAAATCTGTATTAAATACTATTTTCGATTCAATGTTGATCATTCTTTTATGCTACCACTTAAGTTGCACCTAAAGCAATACAGGGATCACGATAAAGAGCGTTATAGGGACACGTGGCAATCCTCATTTTGTAAAAACTGGTGGCGTCCCGTTACTTTTTCTACATACAATATTACATTACATTTGTTCAACCATTAATGTTAATTATAAGAATTGTATTAAGCCATCTGATTTTGCATATTAATTGTTGATATTATTCCACCAATAATATATATTACAACTTACAGTATAGTAAGATGAAATAGTGAATACTTAAAATTTGATTTATTTAAATGTCACCAGGGTAAAAGTAAAAATGATACTGGCTATACAAATCGAGACACCAATTTTAAACATTTCAAGATTGCGGTGTGTCCCTTTAATGAACATGACAAAATGAACATGAATTAGTGCACGGCTGGTAATCAATGGAGCTACCTGCGTTTGGAGGTATATGCAAAAGTGCTCCATCGCCACTTCCGAGGTAGTTCCAGCGCCAATAATACAGGTAAACAAGGTGGGGATGCTTTGCTATTTCTTCATTATTTCCTTTATTTGCCTTGATATGATAAATCGGGGAATGCAGTTCCGTGTAGCGATGGAGCACGTTTGCATATACCTCCAAACGAAGGTAGCTCCACTGATTACCAGCCGTGTAGCGGGTATTAATAATTTAATGCTTGAAAAAAGTAATTGCCAATCTCTCGTCAGCAAACATATGTGAGTCTCCGTAAACATGTAACGTCTGACATCGGTTTGAAAACTTCTTCAATGCATTTAATAGTAAACCAGCAGTCACATTTTTATATAACCTGGCAGAAATGTTCAACATGCAAAACAAGAGGATGTGTCATGCGCAGAAATCCGGTCCGTAGCTTCAAGTTAAAGGTGACGCTTACAGTTAGAAAATGCCTTATGACCCTGTATTTGAATGAAGTCATATTACTTGTGTCCGGTGTATAACTTTGTTGTCGGTTGAGAGATTTTCATATAATGTGGCAGACATTTTCACCATAAGAAGACGTGTCACGTGCAAAACTCAGGTGTTGTAGAAATGCAGACACTTAGGGGGTTGAGAGTGGGGGGTGGGGGGGGGGGGGCATTTGTCACTTACAGTGTGTGGGGGGGTGGCATTTGTCACTTACAGTGACATTTCTTGTTAAGACGTTTATTTTCATGTCTGAAACTGTAAAACTTCCTCCGACAACCACAAGTGTTTTTATACTTTAAGTAAATGCTAATACGTTTTTATTTTCAGTATATTCCCCCGAAACAAACATCCGGTTTAAAGAAACGTTGCCAGAAAAAGAGAAAACAAATCGACCCGTCTCCATCAAACAATGCCAGTATTGATTCACAGGTATTGATAAATTTCATATTTGATATTAATCCAGGTTGCTCAACAGTCAATATATACTCAGCAAAAATAATCATCGAAATATACCGAATACTTAAAAAATAAATCAAACTTTAAAAACATAGTTGTGAAAACGAAATTAACAAAAGTTAAAAAATGTAAAGATTAGCGTCTATAGCAAGATTTAGCAGTGTACATGTAAGCCCATTCTAATACACAGAAAAATGTTCAAAACCTCGCTAATATCTCACAGTTACACCGAATACACTCAAAAATGCGACATCGCATGCTTCTGACGTAACGACTGACGAAGCATCGAGCAAATTTCGGACGTCGTGTACGTCAGGAGGACCTTATCCAAAGTGTTCAGGACCTTGCAGCAGCACTTGTCCGCGAATGGAACACATTAGCTGTAGAATTCTTGAGTCGTTACTTCAGTAGCATGCGACGTCTCATTCTTGCGTGTAACGGTGGACACATGAGATATTAGCAAGGTTTCAATAATTTTCTGTGTATTTCAATCGACTTAGACTGCTGAATCTGTGCTATTGTCGTTACCTTTACATTTTTTAAGTTTTGTTAATTTCGTTTTCACACCTATGTTTTTAAACTGCGATTTATTTTTTTATCATTCGGTATATTTCGATGAATTTTTGTGTGAACATCAAACAAAAGATATTATTAAAAGAAAATAATGCTACAATTGTTAGTTCTTTCTTACTGTCTCCGATTTTTCAGGAAAACAAAGTGGATACTTTTTATTTTTGCTGAGTATAGTTTTATTACCTAAAGCATCACAGTTACTTACCATTCACATGTGTAACTTGCAAATCAGTATTGAAGATTGTGAGGTGGATTACCAGGTCCACCTGTTTTTGTACATGACATTATAACTTTCCTGACATATTTCTTTTAAGCATATATTGAAAGTTATTCAGTGTATCAATCAGTAGTAACAGACATACTTTCTTACAAACTTGTATTTATGAATTATTAATTGCCCTATAAGGCCTATATAAAACATAATACATTTCACATCCACATTATACTGTTAATAATTTATCATCTAATTCAACTGTGTAGATTAGGTTATTGAAAAATATATAATAAGTTTTTATCAAACATTACAGATCTCTGCATCACCGGTATTAGATAAAGACCGTCCTTCATCACAAAGTCACCAGCTCCCATCAACCAGCACCGGTGGATTAACTCAGCAGGATTCATCTTCCATGGTATGGAAGGAAGTTCGAAAACCAGCCAGATCGGACCAGTAACAGCGGGTTATGGTATTTGAACTTCGATCAGGGTTTACAATGTCTGGCTGCTGATCAGTTATTTCCCCCAAAACACCCGTTTGTCACATAAATGGAATGGTCTTAATTCAAAGAAAGAACAGTCCATTATATATATGTAGCGGGTTAAGGGTTAAATGTCGAAATATGATTTGGTTATGGTATTTTAACTTGTCCCACAATCGTTTCTGTATTTTAAATATGACATGTAATATGTTAAACGGTGGGTGACATGACAGTCGCTAACTGTACATAATACATACAAAAATGAGAACAATGGCCCTGTAGAAACAACGCCACCCAAACGCAATAGCACCGTAGGCCTGCACTGTAAATGTAAGACCAATAAATTCGTTCAAAATATGTTAAACGGTGGGTGACATGACAGTCGCTAACTGTACATAATACATACAAAAATGAGAACAATGGCCCTGTAGAAACAACGCCACCCAAACGCAATAGCACCGTAGGCCTGCACTGTAAATGTAAGACCAATAAATTCGTTCAAAATACCATGATTAACATAAAAAAAAAATTACCTGAAGCAAGAAGGTAATAATGAAAACTCATAACTGATTTTGTGTGTGTGTTATTAGCTCTATTGGCCAAGGGCCAGCAGAGCTCTGGCCCTTGGCCAATAGAGCTTAAGGGATGGTGTGGTGTCCGTCGTCTGTTAACTTTTGTCTCGTTAAGACGATAGGGCCTTCATTTTTCATCCGTTCTTTACCAAACTTTAACAGGTTGTTAACATCAATGAAAGCTTGGACAAGTTCCAAAATCAGCCACATCGAACCAGTAACAGCTGAGTTATGGCCCTTGATTTAGTTAAAAATGCTATATTTGTCCTCGTTAAGACGACAGGGCCTTCACTTATCATCCTATCTTTACCAAACTTTACCACATTGTTTATATCAATGAAAGCTTGGATAAGTTCGAAAAACAGCCATATCGGACAAGTAACAGCGGAGTTATGGCCCTTGATTTAGTTCAAATTGCTATATTTTGCCTCTTTAAGACGATAGGGGCTTCATTGTTCATCTAATCGTTACTAAACTTTATCAGATTGCTAATGTCATTGAAAGCTCGAACAAGTTCGAAAAACAGCCATATCGGAACAGTAACAGCGGCGTTATGGTCCTTGATTTAGTTCAAAATGCTATATTTTGCCTCGTTAGGACGATAGGGCCTTCATTTTTCTTCCGGTCTTTACCAAACTTTACCAGATTCATTAGTTATGGCCCTTGATTTAATCCAAAAGCTGTTTTTTGCCCGAAACTTTCAAAAAAATGTAAATGCCATTCACTTGCTTCATTGATGTTATAAGAGCCATTTTAGCCAGTAGAGCATCCACAAGCCCTCTTGGGCCTGTTGTTTAATGCACTGTCATATTGTCATGTATAATTTCTATAATTGTATAAAGCTACGAAATGGATCATATAATACATCAGGTCATTAATTATTGGCTGATCTTGGTCTACAGACACATTCACACATACTAGTATACTGTCTTAAATATATATATTATTGTATAAAAAAGGAATGACAGTGTTCTATCTAATTTAGTTTCTAGCTCTACTGATCCTCTGAAACTACTGAATGCATTTCCATGAAACTTAACGTAGATGTTGCTTATGAAGTCTAGTTGATCCTAGCAAAAATTCATGTTGATGTGAAATCCAAGATGGCCTTCAAATCTAAAAATAGATTTTTTAAAAAACAAATTTGTAGCGACTACTTCTTGAAAACTCTTAAGTGATATTGATATGGGACTTTTTCTAAAATGATCAGCATTACATGATGTTGGTCCTTGTCGAAAATCGTTTTGATTCGACATTAAACATGGCTGCCAGCGGCCATCTTTGTTTACATAGAGTTATTTAGTAAAAACTTGTAGCGACTCCTTCTCTGAAACTACTCGACGGATTTCCATGAAACTTCACAGGAAAGTTGCTCTTGATGTCTAAATGATCCTACCAACAGTTCAGGTTGGTCGGAAATTCAAGATGGCCGCCACAGCTAAAAATAGATTTTCAAAAAACAAGTTTGTAGCGAGTACTTCTTGAAAACTATAAGTGATATTTATATGGGACTTTTTCTAAAATGATCAGTATGGAATGATGTTGATCCTTGTCGAAAATTATTTTGATGCGACGTTAAACATGGCCGCCAGTGGCCATCTTTGTTTACATTGAGTTATAAAATGAAAACTTGTAGCGACTACTCCTCTGAAACTACTAGACAGATTTTCATGAAACTTCTTACGAATGTTTCTCTTGATGTCTAATTGATCCTAGCAAAACTTCAGGTCGGCCGGAAATTCAAGATGGCCGCCACGGCTAAAAATAGATTTTCAAAAAACAAGTTTGTAGCGACTACTTCTTGAAAGCTATAAGAGATGTTGATATGGGACTCCTTCTAAAATGATCAGCATGACATGATGTTAGTCCTTGTCGAAAATCGTTTTGATTCCATGTTAAACATGGCTGTCAGCGGCAATCTTTGTTTATATAGAGTTATCTAGTAAAAACTTGTAGCGACTACTCCTCTGTAACTAATTTAAGAATGTTCATGAAACTTCACATGTATGTTGCTCTTGATGTCTTATTGATCCTAGCAAAATTTCAGATCGGCTGGAAGTTGAAGATGGTCGCCATGGCCTAAAAGTAGATTTTCAAAATACAAGTAGTGACTACTTCTTGAAAACTATAAGTGATTTGATATGGGACTTTTTCTAAAATGATCAGTATGACATGATGTTGATCCTTGTCAAAAAATATTTTGAATTGACTTAAACATGGCCGCCAGCTGCCATTTTTGTTTACATAGAGTTATATAATGAAAACTTATAGCGACTACTCCTCTGAAACTACTTGACGGATTTTCATGAAACTTCACAGGAATGCTGATCTAGCTATCAAAAATCTATCAGTAGAGCTTCAAGGTCATTGACCTCTTGTTTCTGTTTCTTTTAATAAATACTGAAAAGTATTTTTTTTCTTTACATTATTATTAGGCTTATTTCTGTGCATAAACACGTGGCATAGTTGCATTTTTTTCAGTAAGGTAATTTGTTACACAGTGTGTTTGTATCTAATACCGTATATATATAACATATATATGGTGTTAAAAATGAGGTGAGAGCTTTAAATGTTTTCGCTTCTGCCACATAGGGAATTTACTCTGTATTATGATGTCAGAAACACTGTTAAACACAAGATGCCCTAGTTCAATTAATATCAGTTTAGAGTTGATCAAGGAAATACTCCATATTCTTGAAATACAGCAGAATTTTCTTCATTAATAGTGATGGTGCATCAAGGGGATTCTTAATTAGTTTGGTAAAATAACTTGTAGCTTTATTTCTCAGACCATTTCAATGAAACTTCAATCAGCCAATGTCCATCCAACAGGGGTAGCGTGCACATCGCGATGGATGCGCAAGTTGTCATTATTACACATATAGACAATAGTGACAACTTGGCGGATGACCCCTGGTACGCTAACCTTTTCTTGTATAATTCAGAAATATTTCAGGATTTGATATGCTGTCATTGACAAGAAACTGAAGATAGGTAAGTCATTTAACAATACTAATAACAACAACGATATAGAATAATTATTAACAGTAAAATGCGACCTGATATCATGTAAGTATTAATTTCAACACTAAGAGCTCTGCTCGGTCTTAGGCTGTGCCTAAAATTCATATTAGATGTTTTATTGACAGTATTTGTACATATTTTAATGTACCAAATGTTGAATGGTCGTGTTAAAGTTGAAAAAAATGCTTATATTACACTTAAATAGTCATAACATATTCTTACACTGATCAATTTTAATTACATATCCCAGGGCCGTCGATCTGTTTTGGGGGACTGCAACCCATAGCCTCGGGTGGGGTAATTTTTGCGTGCTTTTACAGGAAAGTGGGAATTATTTTGTGGCCATAATTTTGATTATAATCATTGTTTTAAATAATCTACATGTTTTATTTGTGTTAAATACAGTTCATACTCAATATTTTACGTACTGGAATTTTTTTTATAATTTTTTTTTTTCATTGGGGAATTTTGAGTCTTAAATGGGGGGGAAAAACATACTTTTTGGAGGGGGGAATGCGTCCTGTTAACGGACGCAAAATCGGCAGATCGATGGCCCTGCATCCCAGTGCATTCATGTAATTGCTGGTTACATGTTGTGGTTATGCACTGTTGTGTTGTGTCCAATTATCACTAATTTAGTAACATTCAGTCACAAGTATGTGAAACTGAAATCCCAAACACAGTCTCAAAATGTACAATAGCAATCAAACTACACAATCCAAGTGTAGGTCAGTAGTAGCATTAAAAATTGTTTTAATTATATAATAGTTTTTCTTTCATATCAGTTATTCACACTGTGCTAAAACCAAAGGACTTTATTGTACACCATACATGTTTCATATGTGTATAAGGAACTATTTTTTGAAATGGCATGATATGTATATTTTTGACATTTTTTCAATGTGGTTTGTTATTTATTTGGTCATTTGTGAATTTAATGTCTGGCAATTGTAAAATATAATTCCTGTACTGTCTAAATGCATAAATGCACTATATAAAGAACTGTTTTTTTTTTAGATAATCATTGCCCTTTGTATGTGTTTGACTGCACCAAAGAAGTGAAAATTAAAGTAAATGTAACTAAGTCATTAATTTATGTTTTGTATATCTGAATTGACAAAATCTACTGTATGTACACAAGGTATCATACAGTTACCAAGCTCACATCCAAAATTGTGTCTTTCATGTTAAACTGAAATTTTGGTACCCCACCCACATTTTTACAAATATGCTTGGCCATAAACCCTTAATTGAATTTCATCTCACTGTACACTTATAATATGATATACTACTATTACTACTACTACTATTGCTACTATTACTACTACTACTACTACTGCTACTGCTACTGCTGCTACTACTACTACTACTACTACTACTACTACTACTACTACTACTACTATTACTACTACTATTACTACTACTGCTACTGCTACTACTACTACTGCTACTGCTACTGCTACTATTACTGGCTCTGCTACTACTACTACTACTACTACTACTACTACTAGTAGTATTACTACAACTTAAATACTGTGAATACTACTAATAATAATATTAAGACGAATAATAATGACAATAAGAAGAAAGGAGAAGACGAACACGCTGTATTCAGTTATAGGTGAATCTGAGAGTGCGTTCATTGTTTTTTTGATAAAAAAAAGAAATAGTACTATGTCCCAGAGTCCCGTGGGTGAGCCTGGAGCACATTGATCTGTGTATTCCCAGAATCATTTTATTTGAGACAGAATAATAGATATTTGACACATTAAAATCCACCCACCCCATACCCTTCCATCCAAAAGTAAGGTGTTTGTTTTTACTTGTTTCTCATACATGAGTATCTGCTAACTATAAAAACAAATAATATACAAATTAATTATAC
>JAWPHD010011486.1:20000-25000 GCA_037043455.1 Cyrtodaria siliqua
TCTCTGTCTGGGTCTCTGTCTGGCCCTCTGTGTGACCCTCTGTCTGGCCCTCTGTGTGTCTGTGTGTCTGTGTGTCTGTGTGTCTGTCTGTCTGTCTTGTCTGTCTGTCTGTCTGTCTGTCTGTCTGTCTGTCTGTCTGTCTGTCTGTCTGTCTGGCCTGTCTGGCTGTCTGTCTGCCTGTCTATCTGGCCTGTCTGTCTGTCTGTTTGTCTGGCCTGTCTGGGTCTCTGTCTGGCCTGTCTGGCTCTCTGTCTGGCCCTCTGTCTGGCCCTCTCTCTGTCTGTCTGGCCCTCTGTCTGTCTGTCTGTCTTTCTGTCTGTCTGTCTGTCTGTCTGTCTGTTTGTCTGTCTGTCTGGCTGTCTGACCTGTCTGGTCTCTGTCTGGCTCTCTGCCTGGCCTGCCTGTCTGTCTGTCTGTCTGACTGTCTGTCTGTCTGTCCAGCCTGTCTGGCTCTCTGTCTGTCTGTCTGTCTGACCTGTCTGTCTGTCTGTCTGTCTGTCTGTCTGGCCTGTCTGGGTCTCTGTCTGGCCAGTCTTGCTCTCTGTCTGGCCCTCTGTCTGGCCCTCTGTCTGTCTGTCTGTCTGTCTGTCTGTCTGTCTGTCTGGCCTGTCTGTCTGTCTGTCTGGCCTGTCTGGGTCTCTGTCTGGCCAGTATGTCTGTCTGTCTGTCTGCCTGCCTGCCTGCCTGCCTGCCTGCCTGCCTGCCTGCCTGCCTGCCTGCCTGCCTGTCTGTCTGTCTGTCTGTCTGTCTGTCTGGACCTCTGTCTGTATTCAGGAGTCTTCCAGCAATGTGTTGTCCCATAGGAAAGCGAAAGATGAAGATGTGCCTGAGCATTTGAGAGCAATGTTTGAGAAGTCAACAGAAGGTAAATCAGAGCATGAGAAACAGGTAGTGGCAGGCTTGCTAGTGAAGTATGAAGAAACATTTTCAAGGAATGACTGGGATTTAGGTCTTACAAACCTTGCAGAGCACCCAATTTGCACAGGTGATGCTGCTGCTATTAAACAAAGGCCAAGACGTGTACCACTGGCATATGCTGATGAAGAAGAAAAGGCTATTGAAGATCTCCTACAAAAAGGTGTTATACAAGCAAGTACTTCACCATGGGCGTCTCCCATAGTACTAGTCCGCAAGAAAAACGGATCCATTCGACCATGCGTGGATTACAGAAAAGTAAATGCTTTAGTCAAACCGGATGGTTTTCCTTTACCACGTATACAAGATTGTCTTGATGCTGTTGCAGGATCGAGTTTATTTAGTAGCTTCGACTTAACAAGCGGGTATTTTCAGATTCCTCTTAAAAAAGAAGATATTCCCAAAAGCGCGTTTTGTTGTAAATTCGGGCACTTTGAAATGACCCGTATGCCATTTGGTTTAAACAATGCAGCGGGCACTTTCCAGCGCACTATGGAACTGGCACTACAAGGCCTCCAGTGGGAGACATGTCTAGTGTACATAGATGACATTATCGTGTTTGGAAAGACTTTTGACGAACATGTACACCGTGTGAGTCAAGTCCTTGACAGATTAAAAGCCGCAGGTCTCAAGCGTAAGCCAGAAAAATGCAACATGCTTCAAACGGAGGTTGTGTTTCTTGGACATGTCGTGTCTCGAGATGGTGTGAAACCGGACCCCAACAACATTTCAAAGATAGTTCAGTGGCCAAAACCTCAAAATGCGAAACAAGTAAAACAGTTTGTTGCAACAGGATCGTACTACAGGCGGTTTGTACGTGACTTTGCAAAGATGTCAAGACCTTTAGTCGAATTGACCAAAAAGGACAAAGCTTTTATATGGGACGAGGCCTGCGAACAGTCATTTAAAAATATTAAAGGAGCCCTGATCAGTCCAGAAATTATGGGATACCCATTAAATGATGGTGGTGAGTTCGTTTTAGATGTAGATGCATCAGGTGTTGGAATTGGTGGTGTTCTTTCACAAATACAAGAAGGCAGAGAAAGGGTAATAGCCTATGCTAGTAGAGCTCTGAACAAAGCAGAAAGGAATTACTGTATCACAGAGAAAGAGCTTCTGGCGGCAATTTATTTCATCCAATATTTTAGACAATACCTTCTCGGTAGAAAGTTTTTGGTGAGAAGTGATCACCAGGCTTTGGTTTGGTTGTTTAGCTTAAAAGAACCGAGTGGTAAAATAGCACGCTGGATCGAGATTTTAGCCCAATATGACTTTTCTATAGAGTACCGACCTGGTAAAAGACAAGGAAATTGCGACGGGCTGTCAAGATGCATGAGCACAAGAGATTGCTCATGTGCAGAGATAGATATGAGTGAGCCTTTGAAATGTGGACCATGTCGTAAATGTCAGAAAAGGGCAGAAGATATGGTGTTAAAAGGGGTTGAACAGTCACAAACCGAACCGGAATGCAGTCAAAACATAAATACACAAGGTGACGGGCAGACAAACAGTTCAAACGTCCAGATGAGAACAGTGTCAATGGCAAATGAACCAATAGCAGGACCATCTGATGAAAGCAAAAGTATCCAGCAGCCAATAGCAAATTGGTGCTGGGTAAGCACACCTGAGGTGATAGCAGCACAACAAAGAAAAGATCCAGATATTGCTTCAATTTTAAAGGCTATGTTAGATCAAGTCAAACCAAACAGTGCAGACATGCTTTCAGCAAGCCCAGCATCAAGGCACTATTGGATTTTGTGGAATGCTCTTACCTTAAAAGACCGAGTTTTGTACAAAACATTCGAAAAATTGAACGGAACAGATGAGTATTTGCAACTAGTTGTTCCCCAAGGAATTAAACGTGAGGTTATTCATCAGATGCATAATTCATTATTGGCCGGTCACCTAGGAACAAAGAAGACAAAGGCAAAAACACTGCAAAGATACTACTGGTTCAATATGAAGGAAGACATAGGACTGTTTATAAAACAGTGTGATATCTGTGCAGCTGATAAATTGCCGAGTAAGAAACCGAAAGCGCCCATGGGGAATATAGTGACAGGAGCACCATGGGACATTCTAGCGATTGATTTTATGGGTCCGTTCCTTCAAACAGCAAGGGGCAACAAATACGTGCTAGTCCTTACTGACCATTTTTCAAAATATGTGGAAATATTAGCAGTACCTAACCAAAATGCAGAAGAGTGTGCTTCCAGAATTCTAAATGATTTCATATCTAGATGGGGCACTCCATTGGCAATTCACAGTGACCAGGGAGGGACATTCGAAAGTAGGGTATTTAAAGAGTTGTGCCGGATGTTGGAGATAAAGAAAACGAGGACCAGCCCAAGAAATCCTCAAGGTAATGGTCAGACTGAGAGATTTAATAGAACACTATTAAAGATGATAAAAGCTTACCTCATTGATGAGCAAGATGAATGGGATTTGAATCTTGGATGCCTGGCTGGTGCTTATCGATCAACACCAAATGAATCGACAAAGCTTACCCCAAATATGTTGACCATGGGACGAGAAATAAGACTCCCAGCTAGTTTGATGTATAGCCACTATAAAACGAATACTGCAGAAATGCCATCATTGTGTGAATATGTAGACAAATTAAAAGCTAAAATGCTTCTTGCCCACGATATAGCCAGAAAACACCTTGGATTTAGTGCAAAACGTAGCAAGGAACTGTATGATGCTAAACTCTCTTTCCATCATTACCAGGTTGGAGACTTGATTTGGTGTCTACATGAAACTCGCAAGGTTGGAGTCACTCCAAAGCTTGAAAAAGCGTACGATGGTCCATATCTTATTAAAGAGAAACGTTCAGATCTGAATTTTGTGATACAACTGGACAAGAAAGGTCAAGAGAAAGTCTTACATCATAACAAATTAAAACCGTATGAAGGAGACAGCCCTTCAAAATGGCTAAATTCTGCAAGGAAGAAATTAGTAAATAGAAATTACAGAAATTAATAATGATGAAAACAGTGATTTAAGCTAGTTAAAGGAATGACAGGTGTAAAGAACATAATAATCAAATGAAATAAGTAACACTAACAATGAGGAATTAGAAGAAGCTGGCGCTTCAGACATTCCACTTATTGCTTGGCTTGCAGCAGCCAATCCTATAACCACAAGCACTAACAGACCACTGTCCTCAATTAGTGTTTCCACCAGAGTGAATCCAGTTGACCACTCTTCTGTCTCAATGATGCCTTGGGCAAGTTCGTGCACAGCACCTTTCTACAGTGGACGTTCCAGTCAACCAACAGCCTGGCATTATAACAGCACTCTACCGGTATCATCAACATGTTCATCATCGACAACGCCATCAGTGAGTGTATCGTCAACAGCTTTGATGAATGTACCAACATGGACCACAGGATCTTCAGATCTTTCAAATCCAGCTTTTCAACAGTGGATACCAAACGGCAACATGCCAAGTATGAACGCAACAAGGGCTTGTACTTCAGTGGACGCTCACTATGTAGCCCAGTCTTCATCATTATGCCCGAGTGAGATAACTCCAACTACTCGGTGTCTCAATACCAGTTCCTCCCTTCAGCAGTTTAGGGTAGTAACACCCATGCCTACCACTACTTTAAATACACCAACTCTACAGTTGAGCACACCTCTGCTAGATGAAAGACATGAGAACATTTTGTCAGAGCAATTAGTTGAAAATGTAGATTTGGACTATTTTATCTCAGAAAAAAATCAGGAAACAGAAAAGTCAGCCGAAAAAAGACAAATAGAGGATCCAGCAGAAAATGAGGAGCCAACACAGAAAAGGCCAAAGGAAGAAGACGGGTGGGAGAATGTTGCTAAAGCTATAGCAAATGGAACAAGGGAAATTGTCGATGCATTGGAGATAAATAGTAGAGCGGTGAGATGTCAGGATAATACGTTGGCCAGGGTCGTTGAGGAGTTAGCCAGGATGAGCAGTTTAATGGAGCGTACCAGGGAACGAAAGAAGAAGAGACGTGAAGGACTGAAAAACAGAGACAAGGAGAACAGACTGTAAAGAATAAAAAAAAAGTTAAATAAACAATGACGAATGAGCTGAGCCATTTTTC
>JAWPHD010011486.1:55000-57500 GCA_037043455.1 Cyrtodaria siliqua
CCAGACAGAGAGCAAGACTGGCCAGACAGAGAACCAGACAGGCCAGACAGACATACAGACAGACAGGCCAGACAGACAGACAGACAGACAGACAGACAGACAGACAGACAGACAGACAGACAGACAGACAGGCCAGACAGACAGACAGACAGACAGAAAGAAAGAGAGCCAGAGAGTCTAGACAGACAGACAGACAGACAGACAGACAGACAGGCAAGACAGAGTGCCAGACAGAGACCCAGACAGGCAAGACAGACAGACAGACAGACAGACAGAGGGCCAGACAGAGGGCCAGACAGACAGACAGACAGAGGGCCAGACAGAGGGCCAGACAGAGGGCCAGACAGAGGGCCAGACAGAGGGCCAGACAGAGGGCCAGACAGAGGGCCAGACAGAGGGCCAGACAGAGGGCCAGACAGAGGGCCAGACAGAGACCCAGACAGGCCAGACAGAGACCCAGACAGGCCAGACAGGCCAGACAGGCCAGACAGACAGACAGACAGGCCAGACAGACAGGCCAGACAGACAGACAGACAGACAGACAGACAGACAGACAGACAGACAGACAGACAGACATACAGACAGACAGACAGACAGACAGACAGAGGGCCAGACAGACAGAGGGCCAGACAGAGGGCCAGACAGAGGGCCAGACAGAGAGCAAGACTGGCCAGACAAAGAACCAGACAGGCCAGACAGACATACAGACAGACAGACAGACAGGCAGACAGACAGGCAGACAGACAGACAGACAGACAGACAGACAGACAGACAGACAGACAGACAGACAGACAGACAGACAGACAGACAGACAGACAGACAGACAGACAGACAGACAGACAGACAGACAGACAGACAGACAGACAGACAGACAGACAGACAGACAGACCCTGACAAGACAGACATACAGACAGACAGACAGACAGACAGACAGACAGACAGACAGACAGACAGACAGACAGACAGACAGACAGACAGACAGACAGACAGACAGACAGACAGACAGACAGACAGACAGACAGACAGACAGACAGACAGACAGACAGACAGACAGACAGACAGACAGACAGACAGACAGACAGACAGACAGACAGACAGACAGACAGACAGGCCAGACAGACAGACAGACAGACAGACAGACAGACAGACAGACAGACAGACAGACAGACAGACAGACAGACAGACAGACAGACAGACAGACAGACAGACAGACAGACAGACAGACAGACAGACAGGCAGGCAGACAGACAGACAGACAGACAGACAGACAGACAGACAGACAGACAGACAGACAGACAGACAGACAGACAGACAGACAGACAGACAGACAGACAGACAGACAGACTGACAGACAGACTGACAGACAGACAAAGGGCCACACAGAGGGCCAGACAGGCCAGACAGAGACCCAGACAGGACAGACAGACAGGACAGACAGACAGACAGACAGACAGACAGACAGACAGACAGACAGACAGACAGACAGACAGACAGACAGACAGACAGACAGACAGACAGACAGACAGACAGACAGACAGACAGACAGACAGACAGACAGACAGACAGACAGACAGACAGACAGACAGAGGGCCAGACAGAGACCAAGACAGGCCAGACAGAGACCCAGACATGCCAGACAGACAGACAGACATACAGACAGGCCAGACAGACAGACAGACAGACAGACAGACAGACAGAGGGCCAGACAGGCTAGACAGACAGACTGACAGACAGTCAGTCAGACAGACAGACAGACAGACAGTCAGACAGACAGACAGACAGGCCAGACAGAGTGCCAGACAGAGACCCAGACAGGCGAGACAGACAGACAGACAGACAGGCTAGACAGACAGGCAGACAGAGACCCAGACAGGCCAGGCAGAGAGCCAGACAGAGGCCCAGACAGGCCAGACAGACAAACAAATAGACAGACAGACAGACAGAGGGCCAGACAGAGGGCCAGACAGAGAGCAAGACTGGCAAGACAGAGACCCAGACAGGCCAGACAGGCCAGACAGGCCAGACAGGCCAGACAGGCCAGACAGACATACAGACAGGCCAGACAGACAGACAGACAGACAGAGAGCCAGACAGGCTAGATAGACAGACAGTCTGACAGACAGACAGACAGACAGACAGACAGACAGACAGACAGACAGACAGACAGACAGACAGACAGACAGACAGACAGACAGACAGACAGACAGACAGACAGACAGACAGACAGACAGACAGACAGACAGAGGGCCAGACAGAGACCAAGACAGGCCAGACAGAGACCCAGACATGCCAGACAGACAGACAGACATACAGACAGGCCAGACAGACAGACAGACAGACAGACAGACAGACAGACAGAGGGCCAGACAGGCTAGACAGACAGACTGACAGACAGTCAGTCAGACAGACAGACAGACAGACAGTCAGACAGACAGACAGACAGGCCAGACAGAGTGCCAGACAGAGACCCAGACAGGCGAGACAGACAGACAGACAGACA
>JAWPHD010011486.1:65000-70000 GCA_037043455.1 Cyrtodaria siliqua
AGACAGAAGGCTAGACAGACAGGCAGACAGAGCCCCAGACAGACAGACCGACAGACAGACAGACAGAAGGCTAGACAGACAGACAGACAGAGGGCCAGACAGAGCGACAGACAGAGAGCAAGACTGGCCAGACAGAGACCCAGACAGGCCAGACAGACAGACAGACAGACAGACAGACAGACAGACAGACAGACAGACAGACAGACAGCCAGACAGCCAGACAGCCAGACAGCCTGACAGCCAGACAGGCCAGACAGGCCAGACAGACAGCGAGACAGACAGACAAGACAGACAGACAGACAGACAGACAGACAGACAGACAGACAGACAGACAGACAGACAGACAGACAAACAGACAGACAGACACACAGACAAATCGAGACCAGTCTGGCCAGACAGAGGGCGAGAGAGAGTGAGCCAGACAGTCTAGACAGATACAAAGACAGGCCAGACAGATAGCCATACAGTGAACAGACAGACAAGACAGACAGACAGAGACCCATACAGAGACTCAGTCTGGCCAGACAGAGAGCCAGACAGAGACCCAGACAGAAAGACAGAGACCCAGACAGAGACCCAGACAGGCCAGGCAGAGAACCAGACAGCCAGTCAGACAGACAGAAATACAGATAGAGACAAGACAGACCTGACAGACAGACAGATAGACAGACAGACGGACAGACTGACAGACAGACAGACAGACGGACAGACAGACAGAGATCAGACAGAGACCATACAGGCTAAACAGAGGGCCAGACAGAGAGCCAGACAGGCTAGAGAGAGACCCAGACAGGCCAGACAGAGCCCGAGACAGATACATTTTTTGTTTTTATTTCATAGCACAAGGAATCGGTATCAGTAAATAATAACTTAGCTTTTTTACCATATTTGTTTTTAATGTAGTTGTAATGGAAATCATACATCAAATATTTTGACAAGTCTAAAATACACATGCCAACATAAATAGGACGATTTAAAACTAATCGATCTTTTATTTTGTTTACAGCAAATAAATTTTCATTAAACATTTTACCAGAAATAAATGAAGGTCTTGCCGCATATTTTAAAAGAACCTCCTCGTCGTGAGTCAATTTAACATTAATTCTTTTTCTCAATTCTTCCATAGTTTTGCCAAAAACTGAATTGTTCATCAGTTTGAAGAAATCCTTTTCAAAAGCATTTTTACCAGCTGTCCTCTTGGCAGTATTAAAATCTATGCATGTCTTTAACCACTCTGATTCATCAAACTGTAGTATTGGATGTATTTTTGTCACCTTTAATCCAAGCGTTTTGTACAATTCTAAGTTTCTAAAATGCACGACATACTTTTCTTTATTTTTCAACGTCGTAACAAGTTTATTAACACTACAATTTCCTAGATTAAACTTTTGTTTTAAATTTTTACAATAGTCTGACAACCACTCATCTTTTATATTTAAACTTTCTGGGGCGAGAGGATAATCATTATGCGAGTCATGTAGTTTTTCGGGATACTCGATATCACACTCAACAATGTAATTTGATTTTCCTTTTTCAAACTTATCAACCCACTTGAAGTTTCCAGTAGGTAACGGTTGACACATGGCCCACCCGTACAAGTTATTGGCATCAAGATATATGATGTACTTGCTTTCTTTTTTCTTGTCATAGTTTTTCATATATTTATTGTTAGCCTGTGAATATCTATTTGCAATATAACTCGTACCACCTCTTAATCCTTTTTCCACAAACAAATATTTGTCAATATCAGTTATTAAGTCAAGTTGAATACCAGTCATCTTGAGGCATGCATCCCAGGCTAACCCAGAACTACTGAAGTAATGGCAAGGATCTAATTTGTAATACTCAATGCACATTTTTCTAAAGTTTTCAAAAACATCTGTCAGCAGCAGCACATCAGTCTTGAGATACAGATCATGATATTCTCCCATATTTTTAATCTTAAATGTTTTCCATATGTTTGTAGCATGATCGTAATCTGCATCTGAAATGTGCTCATCATTTAATTGAGAATAAAAGCTATCTTTGCCGGGTAACTTAGTATCCCTAAAGCGTTCAAAACTGTTCATGTAATCATAAGGATAAACACCTTTTCGTTTCAACAAGTCTAGCTTTTTATCACTATATTCTTGAGAAATGTATTGAAACGACGGAACGTTTTTTACTAGATTATCTAATGATTGGGACATAAACTGAAAACTATCAATAAATACTAAACTTTTTTCTAACATGAAAGCCATATACTTTTCCATGTTATTTGGTATAACATTTATGTTTTGTTTAAACTTTCCGATGTGTTGCATTATGAAGTGAGAGTCATATCCTCTCAAGTTATGAAACACAACAGGTATTTTTCTAGTCAACCTGAAATTAATATTACATATATCATGAGCGCTTCCCCTGTACTTTCCAGTTATATGACAATGGTCCCTGACTTTTCTAAGAGAGTTTTCATATGCTACTGTACGGCTTGGGTCATCTTTTTTAAGAGTTATTGAAAAAACATTACCGCAAATATGGCATTATTTAGATTTTTGGAATCTAGCTTCTTCTTTCTGTGACATTACTAGATCTTTTTTAAAGTTTGCATTCATAGTTTTCTTGCACCACTTTTCTTCTTCTATCATGTTTTCTAAAAACTTGTAAACAGCATCAGGTCCTCTATACGTTACAACTGGTTTTGAATATTGATCATCATAACAACAAACAACCTTGTATCCATAACCACAATCAGTATGTTTTTGATATGCTTCTGTGTGTGATTTTTTAGGATTGTTCGATACTGAAGAAATACTTTCAGTTACTGCTTCAAAATCAGCATATATAACAAACGGAACCATTAGCTGTCTGTCGTAGTTTTTAAACTTAACTTTTTCATCTTTTATTGGCATCTCTACTGCTTGTTTTCCGTTAAGTGAAAGACAAACAGGTTTATGTTTTTCCAGAACTCTTTTAAATTTAAAGCACTGCAAGCATGTTTTACAAAACCATTTTCTTTCCTTGTGTGCCGTTTGATTATACATCAAACTGTTAAAATCTTTTATCCGCACGTAATGATTTTTTTCTTCTTCGTTGATTAAAAGCATATCACATGTTTTTTCTGCTTTTTTTGTTGATATGTGCAACTGGTATACTTGATTATCTTCATACCCAAATATGTTAAAACAAATGTTGTTTTGTTTTTCTATTTTTGGGATTTGTTTGATAGTAACAGGAAATGTAATTCCTTCATAATTTAGATCATCAATATGCTTTTTATACTTTGTTATTCTTTGCAGATCTTTTTCAACAGGAAATTCATAAGCCAAATGGCACCATCTGAAGCATTCGTTATCTTTTTCATTTTTTATATTGATCAATCCTTTTTTAGAATTAGCAAGTTCTTTTGGTAAATCCAAATAAGAGCTGCCTCGTAAAGGCTTATACTTTATTCGATTTATGTAATGTGCATCTACTGATTCAATTTGCCAACCACTTCCCAACTGAAGCCAATTTCCAATTCTATTTATAATTTCTTCTCGTGCTTTGTCTAATGCTTCTGATATTTGATTTTTATTTAATATTATTGCAGCCTTTGAGGCAAAGTAAGCTGTTTTGTATATAATATCAAAACTTACTATTTTTTTAAAAGTAAGTTTTATATCAACGCTTAATTTAAATCCACCTGTTTTTCTTAGTTCTTTTTTAAGAAAGTTCACAACTTTTGATTGTGTTTTTTGTAGTTGTCTGAGCGGATCATTACTGACAACATTTACTTTAAAAACCTTGCTATTCTGTTTTGGGGATGTTTCAATTTCTCGGATACTCATTATATAATATTATATGAGATTATTTCTTTAAGCCCCTATTAATTAATTAATTAATTATTTTGAAGTAAAATATTTATTTCCTGGTTAGATTATATTAATTTTTTTTATTTATCCACACATAATAAGTTTAATTCCTCGGTCAAGTAAAATATCATAGTGGGCAATAAAAGAAACTTTGTATAAAGTTGGATGGTAACTGGTTGCCTCTGAAATTTGTTTTTTGCACAAAGCTCTGCATCTAATTTACTCGCATCTTCAAAATCTGAGCATATGCCATTTGATCTTTCTTAAAGTTTTTGATTTTCTTTTCTACTTGTTCCATTATAATATTACATCAGATAATATTTTTAAGCCTTATTTAAATATTTATTTCTATAGTATAATATAATGAATTGCAAATATTGTGAAAGAGTTTTAGATAATATTGATCCTCCTAGGGTGTGCACAGATTGTATCTTATTTTACACGACAAAGAAGCTTTGCAAGTATTGTACCAGGACCAATCTGTGTTACAAGTGTACATACGCATGCGTGAATTGCAACGATACTTGTGAAGTTTTCGATAACGAGCGTGTTTGTCTTAATTGTGGCACTCACAATGGTTATAATCTTATCACAGGTTACAACTACAGCCAAAAGAAAACTATTTACCACAGGAAGTATCATTTAGATAAATACTTGGTAGCATTTGATTTGTCTTCTAAAAATAGACAAAGATTTGAGGATTTGTTTTACAAAATTGTAAAGATTTTGGATAAGCTGGAAGGCCGAAAAAGATCAATCAAATTTGAATACATTTTTCAGAAAATATTTAAAATATTAAAAATAGAAAAAGAAACAAAACCGATTAAAACAAAATCAACTAGAGATAAGTACGATAGGATATGGAAACAAGTTTTCGATAACGAGCGTGTTTGTCTTAATTGTTGCACTCACAATGGTTATAATCTTATCACAGGTTACAACTACAGCCAAAAGAAAACTATTTACCACAGGAAGTATCATTTAGATAAATACTTGGTAGCATTTGATTTGTCTTCTAAAAATAGACAAAGATTTGAGGATTTGTTTTACAAAATTGTAAAGATTTTGGATAAGCTGGAAGGCCGAAAAAGATCAATCAAATTTGAATACATTTTTCAGAAAATATCTAAAATATTAAAAATAGAAAAAGAAACAAAACCGATTAAA
>JAWPHD010011487.1:0-83466 GCA_037043455.1 Cyrtodaria siliqua
CAAAGTGTTATTAGTCGTCAATTATACATATACATATGTCACCAATATAGTGACAAATGGCACCGAAAATGTTGAGACCTTTTAGGTACGAACCCGATTACTGCACACGATACACCTTCTTACTGTGGTTAACATTTGTGTGAAGTTTTATGGAAATCCTTCAATTCTTTCCGAGTTATGGCTGAGACATGATAGTTTGGGGACGGAAGGACGAACAGACAAACGGACAGATAGTGTCTTTTTTCAGGTTTATGAGCTTTATCCTTTAACATGAGCATCATTTTAGGAACTACTTAGTTAAAGACAGAAGCAAAAAAGCTCCTAACCCTAATGTCAGTAGCTCCTAAACACAAAAACGTTAGCTCGGACAGAAGAACGGACGGTGCGATAAAAAGTAAATAATTTTAAAAGCATTTTATATTATATTACATAAAGATAAATTTTAGAAACTTCATTGCGCAAAAATCATTGTCCTATATTGAATCACGTCCACAAACCATTTGCTGGTTTGCTTACTGCCTAGCTCGATATCGATAATGATTCTGAAGTTTGATGCTTTTGGGTCCTCGTTGGACTCAATATAGGCTAATCACGTCATTTATACAGATAAGAAACGTACCAAGTACTGGATAAGGAATGCAAATGAAGACTGCAGAAACTTTCCCAATGATTCCGAAAATGATATAAACCGTAGCACATACGTAGAACACTTGTCGACTTGCTACCTGGAATATAAAGAAATATAAAAAGATCGGGACAGGGAAAGTAGCATTCAAGGAGGACAGTCAACCACAAAACACAGAAACAAACAAGCAAACAGACAAACAAGAAGGCAAAAGCAATAATAAATGCAAACGAATCACAAACACAAAAGGGTTGACAAAGGGCTACCGCCTTGGAAAGGTCAGTGGCAAAGTAGGCCACTGGGGGTTTAAACCGGTTCTAGGGTGCACCAAACCTCACACTTACCTACTGTCATCCCATTAAAACTGGACAGTGTAAATAAAGAAATCCCCGCCATGATCTAATCTCTAACCAACAAGGCAGCATCAATAGGCAATATAAGTAAAACACAAATATGCTCGTGTAAATATAATACAAAATAACAATAGCCTAGAAAGCCACAGTGAAGGTACTCAATGACTTGGCAGAAGCCAGAGCAATAAGAGAATAAAACCATTAAGGGCATAAACTAAACTATATTAATGTTTAGTCAACTGAAATATAACGGTCAGAAACCTCACCGGAAAGTGAGGATGGAGTCCTGCCACTGACGTCACAGCTCTGTGGTAGGTACAGAAAATAAAAACACAAGAGGTATATCTATGATTCTCACAGTCAAAATAACTGATACCAACCATGATATAAATCAAGAACACACGCCGTCTTGTAACCTGGAATAAATTATACCAACCGCGGTATAAACCAAAAACACACGCTGTCTTCCTACCTGGAATAAATGACATAAACCACAGGAAACACGTAGAACTCTCGTCGACCTGGAATAAATGATTCGAGCGCGACATAAACAATGATTACAAATAGACATAAACCACAGCAAACATGTAGAACACTTGTCAACCTGGAATAAATGATTACAAACACGACATAAACCACAGTAAACATGTAGAACGCTTGACGACCTGGAATACATGATTACATGGAATAAATGATTACACACACGACATAAACCACAGAAAACACGTTGAACACTTGTCGACCTGGAATAAATGATTACAAATAGACATAAACCACAGCAAACATGTAGAACACTTGTCGACCTGGAAAAATGATTACAAATAGACATAAACCACAGCAAACATGTAGAACACTTGTCAACCTGGAATAAATGATTACAAACACGACATAAACCACAGTAAACATGTAGAACGCTTGACGACCTGGAATACATGATTACATGGAATAAATGATTACACACACGACATAAACCTCCGAAAACACGTAGAACACTTGTCGACCTGGAATAAATGATTACAAATAGACATAAACCACAGCAAACATGTAGAACACTTGTCGACCTGGAAAAATGATTACAAATAGACAGAAATCACAGTAAACATGTAGAACACTTGTCACTCTGGAATAAATGATTACAAATACGACATAAACCACAGTAAACATGTAGAACGCTTGACGACCTGGAATACATGATTACATGGAATAAATGATTACAAACACGACATAAACCACAGAAAACACGTAGAACACTTGTCGACCTGGAATAAATGATTACAAATAGACATAAACCACAGAAAACACGTAGAACACTTGTCGACCAGAAATAAATGATTACACACACGACATAAACCACAGAAAACACGTAGGACACTTGTCGACCTGGAATAAATGATTACAAATAGACATAAACCACAGCAAACATGTAGAACACTTGTCCACCTGGAATAAATGATTACAAACACAATATAAACCACAGCAAAGACGTGGAATTGTCGACATTGAATAAATGATTACACACATGACATAAACCACAGTAAATATGTGAACACTTGTCGACCTGGAATGAACGATTACACACACGATATAAACCACAGTAAACATGTAGAGCACTTGTCGACTTTGAGTAAATGATTACAAACACAACATAAAACACAGCAAACACGTAGAATACTTGTCGACCTGGAATAAATGATTACAAATAGACATAAACCACAGCAAACATGTAGAACACTTGTCGACCTGGAAAAATGATTACAAATAGACAGAAATCACAGCAAACATGTAGAACACTTGTCAATCTGGAATAAATGATTACAAATACGACATAAACCACAGTAAACATGTAGAACGCTTGACGACCTGGAATACATGATTACATGGAATAAATAATTACAAACACGACATAAACCACAGAAAACACGTAGAACACTTGTCGACCTGGAATAAATGATTACAAATAGACATAAACCACAGAAAACACGTAGAACACTTGTCGACCAGAAATAAATGATTACACACACGACATAAACCACAGAAAACACGTAGAACACTTGTCGACCTGGAATAAATGATTACAAATAGACATAAACCACAGCAAACATGTAGAACACTTGTCCACCTGGAATAAATGATTACAAACACAATATAAACCACAGCAAAGACGTGGAATTGTCGACATTGAATAAATGATTACACACATGACATAAACCACAGTAAATATGTGAACACTTGTCGACCTGGAATGAACGATTACACACACGATATAAACCACGTAAACATGTAGAGTACTTGTCGACTTGGAGTAAATGATTACAAACACACATAAAACACAGCAAACACGTAGAACACTTGTCGATCTGGACATAAACCACAACCAAACACGTAAAACACGTGTCGATCTGGAATAAATGAATACAACCACGACATAAACCACAGTTAACATGTAGAACAATTGTCGACCTGGTACAAATTATTACGCACACGACATAAACCATAGTAAACAGGTAAAACACTTGTCGACCTGGAATAAATTATTACAAACACAACATAAACCACAGCAAACACTTGTCGACCTGGAATAAATGATTACACACAATATAAACCACAGCAAACACGTAAAACACTTGTCGACCTGGAATAAATGATTACAATAAACAACATAAACCACAGCAAACACGTAAAACACTTGTCGACCTGGAATAAATGATTACAATAAACAACATAAACCACAGCAAACCCGTAGAACACTTGTCGAAATGGAATACATGATTACAGACATGAATCAAATAAATCCATAGCACAGACGCAGAGCACACGTCGACTTGCTACCCACATCTTTACACACATAAAACAAACCAATTAAAGCACATACGTCATTAAGTATATACATAGTAACACAATGTGTACGTCAATTGTACAATAATATTCACCTTTGTCACTCCAATTGCTCCAATATTTCCCCCATACGTGGTTGTAGAATGGCCACACCCTAACAGACCGGATATGGCGCTGCAGAATCCCTCAATGGCGATACCTCTGTTGACCGCGTGCGATGGCGGCGGTGGACATCTGCACATCGACGCGCATGCGTAATAATCACCAATGGAATCGAGGATTGAGGTGAAAGTGGCAATAATAAAACCGACAAAGACGCTAACGCTGAAGTTTATAGGACCAAACATTCCTGAAAATGAATAGTACGATTATTTAGAGTTGAGAAGCATTGACGACGCACAAACACAATAAGTGTATACGACACCAACATGAATGAACATTCCAGCCCCACCCTCCATGTACATGCAGACTTCTCACAGGTAGAACTGCCGAGTTGCTGCAAATTAGGTTGTAAATACTCCATTTTTCGCTGGATCATTGTTTTTTGCCACCATTCAAGTACGACACATGACAAAAATGACAAAATGAACACGAATTCTGGGATGGGGGTGATTTTATCCCTCTGCCCGGAGTGTCCCCATTCTTCCCCGGGAACCACACGAGGTTTTTAGAGCTTTACACAAACTAACAAGTCTTCAACGGCTTCCATTGTCCATTTCCATATCTAGAATTTATAATATTCCAATACTTTATTCATGTCAGGACTGTTTAAAACATATCTAAAACGCATGAGTGTTCTGTTTTTCTCGATGCTCTAACGTAGGATAAACAATCTTGGATGTTTACGGAGGTTTCAGTTTTTAAGTGACTAAATCCAATCGGATAGAGGGGTTGGTACCAATACAACCACCACAATATGTTTCTGTTTCATATGAAATGCGCACATACATTAGAGTGACATGCTGTATTCGGTATTATTATTATTATTATTATTATTATTATTATTTAGTAGTAGTAGTAGTAGTAGTATTATATTATTGATATTATTATTATTATTATTATTATTATTATTATTATTTATTAATATTATTATTATTATTATTATTATTATTATTATTGAACACGTCTGATCTGATGGTACACCCTTTCTAAACTTACTGGCGAGGAGGTATATATACATATTTTGAGAATCCAAGCTCTATTGATGCAATACAAACGACTTTAACCAACCAGTTCCCAAAGACATACGCATATTCAATCACGGGTATCTTAATAACATGCCAATAAACCTAAACTTACACATTATTATATGATATGAACACGTGGTTAGTGTTTTGATTAACAGTTTTGTAGTGTCCTGTTGCCGCTATTTGACGGGTTAGTTTCTTTAAATCATTGGGGGGAACATTGTAATGTATGATTTCTATGGACAAGCGATACACTTTACATATTAAACGTTACCTGGATACGGAAAGAAGAACCACTTGGATGTGTGTATGATGTGTGTCCGTGCATCTGTACGTGTGTTGTAGCTAGGTGCATTGGGGTCATCAGGTAGGTTGCCAGTCACCGTTAATATACCACATACACCCCACCCAATCAATATAGCAATGAGTATCTGGAATAAAATATATATACGAGTATATATGTATACATATGTATTTATGTATGGTGTTGAACGTCGCTTTTCAGAAATCGTGTAGTCGTATCGCGACTGTTTTTACTTGTAGCTGGGAGCTCAATCCTCAGCTACACTGGAAAACCACGCCGTAGCCCATAGCATTATACCCCACCCGTCACATTATACTGACACCAGGTAGAACATATAATGAAGTATTTAAAACAATAGTTACAACTAATTCATTCCTCTACTGCAAGTAAGCATCAACTCTTATTTTTTTATAGTATTACTATTAAGCAGGATTTAGATACAACTACAGAAGGTAACTTATGAAACGGATGGTGTTTACAATGCAGTTAAACGGATCGTGTATACAATGCAGTTAAACGGATCGTGTATACAATGCAGTTAAGCTGGTAAAATCGAGTGTGCAGTGTTTAGCGTTATTTTGCAGCACAGGCTAGGTATGGCGGTCTAAGTTTTAGTGGTGGAGGCAAAACACCCACTTATGGCTGGCTATAACCAGTACGGTATACCTCCCGGCCTCCGTAATAATCGGCACGTTCTCACAAGTCGAGCTCCCACTCGGATTTGAACCCGCAGCGGTGAGAGGCGAGAAGGTTTCAAAAGATAGTGTAAGTTCACTTACTGCAAACACTTGATGGAATGGATAACGTGTCATGTGGAATCCCTTCTTTCTTGTCCAAATAGGGATTGGTAGTCTGATCTTGGACATATAAAGGGCCAGTATAAGGGAGATTGCGCATGTCCTGTTAATGGAAAGTAAGATAAACGTAATAACGAGTTACACTTAGTATCAATGTAAACACTGTTTTCTGATATAAAACACAGCTGAGTATTGTCTCTTATACCAGTATTATACTGTATAGCCTCTGATGGTAACGACATGTTTCATTGTGTTTAATGCTAGTGTTTCTAATTCTTAGCACTACTGCATTGCCTATAATGTCTTATGATAAAGCGTCGGTGTGTTCTTGGTCAAGACATTTTCCCTTAGCCACGTCCGACGGATGGGGACGTAAACCGGGCGGTCTATCATCCGAGCACGTTAAAGAACCATAGGAATCTATTCGATAATAAGAGTAGGGCACGGTTCCCGGATTCCTATGTATCTTTCCCCTCTCTCTGGGGCGGCTCTAAATAACCTATACTGTGTTGATGAGCCGTTAAACAACATTCAATTCAATTATGATAATAGCATAACGGACGGATAAATGCTACCTGACAAACGCATTTGTCACTTGCGGTTATCTACCTTATCGTAAATCGTTACATATATCACTTTGAGTTGTTCTAGTATTACGAGCTATTATGTTGTGCACGAATCAAGTCCTTCTTCCTTCATAACTTGATCACTGATGGTCCTTCTTCCTGCATAACTTGATCACTGATGCGTTACATTACTTTAGATTTTAGCAAAGCCTCCAATCTACCCTCGGAACGGACGTCATCTATCCTTTCTAAATAACATAACTTGCAAACACATTTCACAGTACAATTACTGAGAGCCCTATCGATACTCTAACATATGCTTAAACTACATAAAATATACATAATGAACCTAGCTATATTTGTAACTAAAACATATACTGTATTTTAGAAATGCCTTCACCACACTCCCAATGTACTATTGGTAAGCACGTCGTTTTGGCATAACATAAAACAACATAACATAACATAACATAACATAACATAACATAACATAACATAACATAACATAATATAACATAACATAACATAACGTGCACACACATTTCCCAGTCACTATTACTGGTCAACTTATGATTAAATTGGTACTCTAGCATACATGCAAATATATCAATGCATTTTAGAAAAGTCCCCAAAACATATTCTTTTGGAATTTTGAACATCTATAGTCAGAACATATCTGCATTTCCCAGTGCATTTATTGAACGTTCTATTATCAAATTGATACTCTAGTAAACAAATATATAACTAAAGCATGACTTGCATCTTTCAAATTCTATTTGAACCTATGCCATCTATAGTTATAATTAACGTATTCCTATATCAATTACATACTCCTATATAAATAACATATACGATATTCCTATATAAGTAACATATTCCGCAGTGCACTTACTGAACGCCCTGTGTATTCACATTTCTTAAACGAAATAACCGCTTTTAAGTTAATTAAACATTACTTGCATAAAGGAGATACCCCAATGCACTTTGGCAAACTTTGCCGTAGCCTTCATTAAGTAGATGCCGATGAGAAATATCGCCGGTACGATGGTGACTGGACCGATAAACCGCAAGAGAAAACCAACAAGACCCGTCATTCCAATCAGACAATGAATAGTTCCAGCCAGTATAAGACTTCCTTGCAGCTGAAAATAAAAATAATAACACAAGCTAGCTGGAAGGGATACGTTGTAAGAAAAGCCAACAAGCCTAAAAAGCAATTGAATTGTGTATCAACACATTATATACAACATTTCCAGCCTCCCTAGAGGGAGGGGAAGGATACATAGGATTCTATAAACCGCTCTGTTTTCATAGTTTTGAAAATATTCATATGGTTCTTTAACTTGATTGGCAACACGGGACATGGTGTTACGTACCAAACAGATGGATGGAACAAAGCGTTGTGTCTTGCTTAAATACACAAAGAAACCCAGCGGCATCGGTATGGGCTCGAACCCGTGATCTCCGGCTTAAGAGTCTACCGTGGTATATCCACTAGTTAGCCCATCAACCATTCTTCGGTAATCGGTTTCCAAGTTATTTTTCAGGACATCTTATACTGGTACCAAAAACACACACTCATAACTCCAGGGTTATACCACCACGGCCCCTTTGGAAGGTATATGTTGGAGAAAATGGTCATTGACATTGTCCGAGAATATCACTTAAAATAAAAGTTCCAGGGCATTTCAGAATGTATATGCTTACGAACGATACTAGTATTCATAGCAAGATACAAATTACAATTTTGTTTTTCATATATATATATATATATATAATCGTAATTGATGGTACCATGCTCTATCCTGTTGGAGGGACATTTTCCTTAAAATAAAAATAAATTAGGCTTCGCGCAAGGAAAATACCATGCAACCAACTTCTTTATTCATTTGTATGTTAATACATAAATATATACATGTATAAATATGTTTTAACTGCTTTGTACGTAAAGGTGCTTACCAGCTGTGTATTTTGTAGCACAATCTCTCGCTTCATTGCCACCAAATCAAATGTTGTGTTGCTCAGAAGCGATTCATTTTGAGCCCGGGCAACTAAAAAACAAAGATATTCATTTTGAGCCCCGGCAACTAGAAAACTAAGAGATTCATTTTCAGCCCGGGCAACTAGAAACGGGCAACTAGAAAACAAAGAGATTCATTTTGAGCCTGGGCAACTAGAAAACAAAGGGATTCATTTTGAGCCCCGGCAACTAGAAAACAAAGGGATTCATTTTGAGCCCAGGAAACTGGATAACACAGTTCTGTTTAAAGCATATATCTGTATGTAAATACCATAAAGCGGTGGCAGGATAGTGAGTATAGTAAATAGATCAACAATTTCATGGTCCAATTTAAGCATTGATACATATTCAACAAATGTCAAAAAGGGCACATCATATGGTCTAATCTTGAACTTGAAATACTGGAAAATTTTACGCAATGGCAGGTCTATTTGATCTGCGTTTTAAGTTGCACTTCACGTTAACAGCAAAAATAAATGCATATATGCAGCTTAAGTTTTGACAAATGTCCATTTTGCCTCAAACCAGCAACACTTTGCTCGACTTGCGTTGACAGATTTGTGTTTTATAAGGCGATAGATGTTGTAAATTAGATGATGGGCAATTTGTTTTTCACGTTTGTGACTAACTGGTACTGAGGGAGGAGGTAGTTTAATCAAGGGGGTCCATTTAGAACAAAATACAGCTTTTTTCCCCCTTAAACTTGAGCGAATACAATCTTCAGTTTATAAGGCGTGTTTAAAATTCATACCCTAAAGCCATGTTTAACTAAAACATAAGTATGTTTATACTATGACTGGTATAGAGTTATAAACAAATAACTAAAATTGAAAATAATTTAAAATATTCAAAGCTGTGTTTTACAAAGGTTGTAGGCGATCGGGAAGAATAATGGGTGTCAATCCAGATACGAATAACACCACCATGACGTGTTTTAGTTGCGTCATCAATTTAGATATGCACTAACTAGGCCCTATACACGAATCTATTTAATTATTTTAATGCATAGTTTCGTCGGTTTGTCTAGTTTTTGGTGCATCTATCATTAATATTTATTCATACGATGATTTATGGCTATAATACATGTTGTTGCTTGTTGTTGCTTTTGTGATCTAACTACACTTTTATTTAATGATATGTACAACTGATATATATGATGATTTATGGCTATAATACTTTTATTTAATGATATGTACAACTGATATATATGATGATTTATGGCTATAATACATTGTTGTTGCTTTTGTGATCTAACTACACTTTTATTTAATGATATGCACAACTGTTAGCAATATATACCTCAAACGAAGTAATATTGATGATTTAACAACACAAATACAACGAGTCATGTTTCCCAGTTCGATCATTTTCATAAATAATAATTCAACCGCATTTCATGATGACCAAAATAACTGAAAGCAAATAAGTATTAGTTATAGAATGTCCAACGAGGCGTCACGAGCATATATCATGAACTATATCGAGGCGTAAGCCGAGATTTTACATGATATATGCCTGTAACACCAAGTTGATTATTCTATAACTGTTTTATCGCTAGTCCCCTTGTATGATATCTGGTATAACGGCACACTTTTTGAAAAAAAAACTTTTTGAAAAGTGTGCCGTTATACAAAATATCAGTACACTTTCGTGTTCCTGTATTGAATATATCATACGACTTTGGACAATAGAAAGTACTCTCAGACATGCGATAAATAAAAAGAATAAGAACAAACTATTACTTGTTTCCGGACTCAACTCGCACCGCTCTTTGCTTATCGCCGCCATAGCCAACAACGGGATGACGTAATCAGGCGCCGCCCCTTGAAACAGCGGAAGTCTCGTTCCGACAAATGTCATCAACAATGACGTAATGCCGCTCATGAAGAGAGTCGTCCCTAGCAGTTGTGCTTTAAACTCTTCGTCGTCCTCAGCACACACAGTTTCTGCCACTAGGAGAGATACCGAAAGGTTTCCGGAGAGAGAAAGTAGCGCTTGCTGAATGTAAACAAATGATAAAATCAATGCGCATGTAATTCTTGATCTACAATTTCTCATGTTTTGCTACATTACTCGAATGCATTGCTGATTGGCTCACTTTCAAAAAACAAGGATATGTCTTTAATATGCGAGTACCAGTATTTGTATGTGTGTGAATTGTATTAAACTATGTGGACACATACTCAATATTAAATTAAAACAAAAACACAACGCTATGTACGGGTCAATGGTACACAACATATGTTACATATGTTGCTCGCTAAACTGTTTAAATATGTTGCTAGAATAAAACTACCAGTATCAATATTTTATATACAGAACTACTTCAATCTACGTGACTGCTTAAACTGATATTTTAGAAATGTCTTATTTGGTACTAATAAATCAGTTCATTGAAAACGTCCTCGAAATACTAATTAGATCGCAAACGTTTTATTTCCTCGGCTTATTCATTAGTTAAAGACAAAGACAAAGACACGGACACATACGCTCGTGCTCGCACGAGAAACACATGCTTTCACTTGTCTATATTTAACTCCTGTGTATATTATGAGGTTATTTAACAGTGTTGAGTACAATACTGAATTCTATTGGACGAGTACCCAGCAGACAGTATCTATATTTGGATGAGGCGAATGAATGTGTTTTTTTGGACGCCAGTATAATGTGACTTGGTGGGGTATCATGGCATGTGTCTATGGCGTGGTATTCGAGTGTGGCAGCACTATAAAACGGGGCATAGAGCTCACTGCTACAAGTAATATTATGGAAATATTGTTAAAAGCGACGTTTACAACCCCCATCCCCTCACTACCCCCCACCCCCCATCCCCCACCCTAACACACACACACACATGCACACTCTAAAATTCAATATAACATATATACATACCCTAAACTCTAACACAAATTCTAACCCCTAACATAAACTCTAAACTCTAACATAAACTTTAAACGCTAACATAAACATACTCTTCACTACACTGTGCACTAAACTAATAGCATATCATATACCCTGTACAAATAAGGGTGGAAATGCGAAGCCTTGCCAAGGAAGAGTACCTGAATACCAAAGAACAGCGACAGGTATATAGGCGGTGAGTCGCTGACATTGTAAATCATTGCGTCTGTGTCTTTTATATCAACTCGTTGTCTTTCTTGCGAGGCATTTTCACGTGCTGGCTCCTCGACTGGCTCCGTTTCAAACACGACATCCTGCACGTTAAAATGTAAAATATGTGAGAGCTACAAACAATACATACTGTATTCATCATTGGTGTAAATTCATAACAGAACGTTAATGACAAGTAATATAAATAATATAGCGGAAATTCCCGAGTTAAGTTCCTTTTTGTGTCACCTGTGTAGCATGGCAGACACTTAGGGATCACTTTGTCCGTCGTCCGTCGTCGTCCGTCACACTTTAACCTACAACCTAACCTTGGCCATAACTTGAAAAATATTTGACCTATGTTCATGAAACTTCACACATACCTTCATCTCAACCCAAGGAATGTTGTTACCGATGTCCAATAACTCTGACTTTTATTTCAGCAGTGTTATGCCCCTTTTCATAAACCTTTAACCTGCAACTTAACCATGATCATAACTGACCATAACTTGAAAAATGTGCAACCTATGTTCATGAAACTTCACACACATCTTCATGTTAACCAAAGGAATGTTGTTATAGATGTCCAGTAACTCTGACTTTCATTTTAGCAGAGTTTGCCCATTTTCATAAAACTATATGGTGCATATCGTTATCACTTAATGTTAACCTGAAACCTAACCTAGCTCATAACTTGGCAAAACATTGACCTTTTCAATGCAGATTTATTCCCCTTTTCATACACGTTGACACTTAAAAAAACTCCATAATTTATGAAGGATTGCACACCCTGTCTTCAAACTTTATAGTTATATTGTACTTACTGAAATAAGTATACTGCAAGGGACACACGTATTCCGTGGAATACCCTTCTAGCTTTCCATTAGTATAGTAGTAACCTATATTTATAATATATATGCACTATTAGGCGGATTAGAACAAAAAGGCCTCGGTGACCCACATAATATAGCACATTTGACTGAATCCGGAGATTACATGTTCTAGACTCACCGGCGGCCCTGGGTTACTTCGGCGTGTTCTTAGGCAAGATACCTTGATAGCTCGTCCGTCGGATTGGAAATTAAACCGGACAGTCTGACACGTGTAGCGGAGTATATCCGAAGAACAATAGACATGTATTCCATAGTAAAAGTAGGGCGGGTTTCCCGGATTCTTATGTATCCTTCCCTGTCTATGTGGAGTCATTATTCTATGGTAGTGGTGGTGGGGAGTGGGGTCGATTAACTTCAATACACCGGCTTAATTAACATACACAATGTGTTTATGAACCGTTAAACAAAATTCATATCAATAGGGCCAAATAATGCGCAGTTGACACATTTACCCCCATATGTTGACACATAGTTCACTATGAGTATATTATAATCATATGTTGACACATATTTCACTATGAGTATATTATAATCATATGTTGACACATAGTTCACTATGAGTATATTATAATCATATGTTGACACATATTTCACTATGAGTATACTATAATCGTATGTTTACACATATTTCACCACATATTTCACTATGAGTATATTATAATCGTATGCTGACACATATTTCACCATGAGTATATTATAATCATATGTTGACACATTTTTCATTATGAGTATATTATAATCGATTTGTTTAAAGATTTTTTTATAAATCTATGTATTTATTAGTCTCATATGCATATTATATTATGAACACAACACGAGTTAAACCTGGTTAATGTTCTTTATGTAATATAATTTTTTCAGTATGGATACCAAAAAATAATTCACAATAATGATGTTTATATCTTATCATGTCTTATGGTGAGACTATGCACAGAATAAGAAATATGTCAATTACAAACCGATATAGGTTTAAGTAAATCCAACTCAACAGGTTTTCTTCCATCAATTAGCAAGGCCTCGCGTTCCTTAATCATGTTAGTGAATGCAGATTTATGTATATATATCTAGTTCCTGTCTTTATAAATGCCTTAACTTTTGTGTTTGATTATAATACAATGAGACTATTTAAGGCCACCACATCAAACATCACAGAACTGAAATATGGAGAAAACTAATCTTGAAATAATCACAATAATTATCTTGGTTGACCCTAATATGAGATAACGTGACGGAAGACCCCACATTAACGGATGTATACTGTACGACCGTGACTTTAGCGTGCACGTGTTCGTTCGCGTGTCATTTATAAGCGGGATCCCTTAAACAGTTCTGTAACCAATCGCATAGATATGCTTAAAAAAACAAACTATTATGCATAACTTGCCCGTCACCGATGTGGGTTCGATTCCTCAGGGGCCTAGGAATCTTTATGTGAGGAAGTTATACAGTTGGCTTGTGGAACGTCGGTGGTTCTACCCAGGTGCCATCCCGTGCACGAAAGGATAGCACACATTGCTTTCCAAAATAAATATCCTTGTAAATAAGAGATCAGTTTTAGATTAATTTATTATGTGTTGACCATTAATAAAATGTCAGTTCAAAGTCAGACTCCTAAGTACCCACGACAATCCTGATGTTCACCCCTTTAAATGGGTGTATCAGTGTGAAAGTGACGTTACCGAAGTAAATGCTGGGTTAGCATGTCCGCTGTTGTCATGGTACCCGGTTATATCGGCATGGTTATCATTTCCAAGCTGGCTGTGGTACCCGGTAAGCGTTACAACGCCATTGTTATCATTTCCAGGCTGACTGTGGTACCCGGTAAGCGTTATACCGGCATTATTTCGATCCATTGTGCTGCCGTTTCGAGCTCCGCTGTAATGGATTAAAAGCAATGCTTCACCATCTTAACCTCATGCTTCAAGCCCTAATTTGCATTCATGTGTATTTAGATCATATGAATTCATAAATGACAGAGGATTTCCGTGGCCGGGATGGTAACGACGCTCAGTTTAAAACCTTTTAGCCTCCCACCGCTGCGAGTTCGAATGCCACTGAGAGCTCGGCTTTTAAGTGAGAAAGTGTCGATTCTTACAGATGCGGTAGTTATACAGTACTGGTTCTAAGAAGGAAACAACACAGGTTCATTTCGGTAGTGAAGACGGATAGAGAGAATAAGAGATAATGTTATTGTATACGTATATACATTTATACAGTGCTACAGTTTATAAAAAAAACCAAGCGCTTTCGGCTTTACGCCTTCATCAGGGGTACACAAATACGAAAATAACAAATACGAAACAAAAAAACACTAAAATACATGGCAGTTTAAATAAAACTCTTTAAAAAAACAACTTATCGTTTGGCAGTGTTGCAGAAACTGATTACTTTGAATAGACACTCTGGAGCCAAATGTGATACTAATAAAAGAACATATCTGGTTGGATGAAGGTAAAACTGTACCCTGACATTTAGTTGTGAAGAGAGAGTAAAAATGTGTAAAAGATAACACAAACCCTACCTCAAAGCCTAAAATCTAAAATCGATACTGCAGGATAAAGTATAAAGCAACTCCAAAGCTAATAAAAACAATGAGTAATATATATATATATAAGTCAAGGCCAGAATGTAATTTCACACACGTTTTTCTGGATTTTATTATTATTATTATTTATTTTTTACTGTTCCGTGCGTAAATTTCAATCGGCGATAGGTTCCAATATACTTATTCTTCGTTTCTACATTTGTTTACCTAAATATGCCCTACTGACTTGGAAATTCGTCTTCGTTTATCGAGATTGTGGAAGATTGTGTGTTTATTGTAAATGTATTACGTCAAATCTCCTAATCAAGAGGATATTTCATAGAACTTCTTTACGTAAAATATGATGATCGTTTGACATATTGTAATGCATCTGACTCTGGTTGCAGAAGGGGGTCTTGTAGGTAGGGCCAGTCCCGGTCGCTCGAGCCCGTCTTTGTGATTTAGCTGCCGAAGACAGCTGATCCTTATATGGGTTTTGTATTTGTCTATGGTTAACAGACTGTGACTATTGTAGTTGACGATAAGAATGCATTACAACTTCAATTCCTAGTGAACTCTTGGTTAAATGGTTTGATCAAGCGCAAAATAAGAGTTAAGAAAACGTGCGTATAGAACAGCAAAATCGTCTAATCTTCAACACAACTGGGACAACTTTAAGCAAATCCGGAATGAAGTAGTTGCATTAATACGTCAGTCAAAAGAGGCATACTATAACACTCTTACCGAAAAGCTTAAATCATGTTCTTTGTCTTCTAAGGACTGGTGGGAAACCCTTAAAAAGTTTATATCATCAAATAAAAAACAGCCTATCCCAGACTTTTTTGAAAACAACTCCATTGTTTCCGACGAATCTGATAAAGCCAGTTTACTAAACACCTACTTCAAAAGCCAGACTGTCCTTAACGACACTAACATTGAACCCCCTTATGTGCATCCAAACGTTGCAGATCACACTCTAAATACCCTCGTTCTAACTCCATATGAAGTTTATTCAGTTTTAAAGTCCCTCCCTGTAAGAAAAGCCGCTAGTCCAGACCAGATTAACAACATAGACCTTCGTGAGTTAGCAAATGAAATTGCTTAACATCTTTGTCATCTGTTTAATTTGTCTATTTCGCAGGGTAATGTTCTCCTAGTTAAACTGAAAGCGGCAGGAATTTCAGATGATCTTTTATCTTGGTTCACCAATTACCTTGAAAACCGTATTCAGTGTATTGTTATTCCCGATGCTCAGTCTAATTGGAGTACAATCAATGCTGGAGTCCCACAAGGCTCTATTCGTGACCCTCTTCTTTTTCTAATTTATATAAATGACATTGTTTCTGACATTCATTCCAATATACGGCTTTTTGCTGACGATACTAGTCTTTATATTATTGTCGATGAAATTGATGTTGCAGCTAATATCCTCAACTCGGACATTGCAAAGATAACCGACTGGTCAAACAAATGGCTTGTCACTTTTAATCCATCCAAAACAGAATATCTTCTGTTATCCCGCAAACTTCGTAAAACTGCGCACCCCCCTCTACAAATGGTTAACCAAAACATTTCAGAAGTTCAGTGCCATAAACACCTAAGTATCATTCTTTCAAATGACTGTAGCTGGCACTCGCAAATTGAGTATATAAAAATAAAACATGGAGTCGAATTAATATTATGAGAAAACTAAAACACCAGCTCGATAGGAAATCTCTTGAAACTATCTATAAAAGTTTTTTAAGACCACTATTGGAATACGGGGATGTACTATGGGATAACTGCGCCAATAACGAAACGATAGAGCTTGACAAAAATTCAAAATGAAGAAGCCAGAATAACGACAGGTACTACCAAATCGGTATCCCTTGATCGTTTAAAAAAAGAAACAGGATGTGAAACTTTACAGAATCGGAGACTTAGCCTAATCGTCAACTTATTCTGTTTTATAAAATGCTTCACTCCCTAACGCCTTCGTATTTTTCGTCTCTGATACCACCCTTAGTAGTAGACGCGTCGCGATATTGTCTAAGAAATGAAAATAATCTTCAGACAGTAAATGCTCGAACTAAACTTTATAGAGAATCATTCCTACCAACTACTGTTCGCGAGTGAAACTATTTACCTCAGGATATTAGAAACACAGATTCCATTCATTTATTTAAACGTTATTTGAATCGCAATATCATACAACCACCCAAATACTTTTACGTTTGAACTAGAAAAGAACAAATTCTACACACCCGTTTACGTACCAATTGTAGTTCATTGAACCTCTCTATCAATATAATCGCATCCCCGTTATGTGATCACTGTCATAGTGGTAGTATTGAAGATAACCAACACTTTTCTCTAATTGTCCTGCTTACAATGAAATACGTACTGACCTTGCATACACCTTTAACCCGTTAAGCAAAGTTATACTCCAAACACTTTTATGCGGTGATCTGACACTAATGTTTCAATCTTTGGGGCTGTTCAAAAGTATATAATAAAAAGCAAACGCTTCTAATCTGGCAGTACATACAGTATGTAAATATGATTGATGTCGTTGGTTGCCCGTCAGTGTTGCTGTGTCTCAAGAAGTACTCCGCCTTCTGATCCCCAGTGTCCCCCGTTATTATCGTGTTATCCAACAAAACTATAAGCAGTCCTCTTTACTTTCCCCTTTTTATTATTGTTTTATTGTTATTTATTTTTTTGAGTGGGTATGTCTCTTGTTCGAATTACTTTTTGTTTATGTTTTCCTTCACCATCTATCATCATATTTCTTTAATTTATTTTTGTAGGTTTTGTTTAAGTTGTTTAAGCAAATATTAACTGAAAACCAATGTGACACTGAATAATTATAATAATTCTACCAATTGGTTCATATCTATGTATGTTCCGTAGCTAGTAATACATACTTGAATTGTAAACACGTTTTCCAAGGAGAGGAACTTTATAAGTTGTCTTTCGTTCCAATCATTTACTTAATATTCTCTTAAATGTATTTATGCAGGAATTCAAAATAAAATATGTTTTTTACGGAGCTTAATGAAAGTGTAAGTGAAATGGAATAATTGCAAATCTGTATTTTCATGGAATAATACCCATAAATCCACGAATATATAACGAGAACGTTTAGTGTTGAATCGGTTTATTTATAATAATTAACAAAATAATGGCACTATAATACTTAGAAAAACTTGATTAAAGAATTTAACCTTGGTTAAAATTTGTATTTAAACTTGGATCTCGCAATCTACATAATCGGATTGAAACTTCTTGCATGCATTACTCATTATAAGACCACAACAAAGACCCACGTAAAATCTTTGCTTTTATTTTAACAAAATTTAAGGTGCCTTTTTTGAAAAAAACAGTTTCATCTTGTCCAGTCACTTCAAAAATGATTTATAATTTGTACCGATTTTCATTTGAAGGATTATATCAATAAAACCTTGGCCATGTTTCAAAATAAACAATATTGACGCATTCATTGTGTAATTATTGCTTTTGATAATTAAAATCAGCAACACTTATTTCAGCTTGATAACTTTCATAATTTCAATAATTATTTCGAAGTACAACAAACACAATTGTTTGCATTCCTATCACTTCCCAGGCCACCCTCATGTTTATTTACTTATCTGCAGTTTGTTACGCTTGCGTAAAACATTGCTTGTCTTTGTTGGTACAGTCGAATGCGAGTTACACATTATATAAAATACCAGAAAGATACATGCTTTCTAATTAATGCATTGTAATAATTGCTCATATGTTATTCATTTATGCACATAGTTTTGTTATTAATCCACAACGTATGCTTCATTCCACGCTTGCACATTATGAAATTGAAGTTTTGAAGTTTTTTAATTTCTAAATGCCATTAGGCCAGATTGGCCCATGAGGCAACATATTTACTATACAAACATAGAGTCACATGACTGATGATCAATACATACATCAAAATACACATAATGAAATTCCACAGGGATTTGTGTCTATTAAAACATATTATTCGGGAAACTATTCAAGAATATTCATGGGAGAATATACATACAATAAATTAGTTTATCTTAGCAAATATCACCATACAAATAGACTGCTTTAGTGTTTTTGCATATCCATAATTAAGAAGGAAAATAAAAAAGATTTACTTGGGAGAAGGAAAGTATAATTTAATTATTATATAATAATTCATTACGTAATTTAAATGCTTTGAGTATAACCAATCCAAAATTAAACACTTCCCTTTTGTGTTTTAACAGCATTACAAATTTGAACATACTTGGTCGTTGGAAATAAAAGCTTGACACGTATTTCTTACGTAAACCATTATACAATAGACAACATAAAACAAAATGGTACTCGTCTTCCATTATATTACAATGTCTACATCGTCTCTCATCTATATGAACTCTATTTCTGGACCATCTGCCCATTTCCACTTCTAATCTATGCGACGATACTCGATACACGAAGTTTTGAAATGGATTGACGTGTGCATTTACTCTTAACAATATTTAAGTAAGGTTGTAGCTCAAAATTTGAAATATTTCGGTAAAACAACGCTCTGGATGAATCGATTAATATTGTATTCCATTCTTGTATAGAAACATCTTTCAAACGTTGTTTAATAATTGTTAAGCATTGACGTTACCCACGCTTTGATGAAACCAAACATGGTAGAATCCATAATTACTTAAAAGATCTCTGACTTTGCTGGCCCAGTTTTGGGTGCCTGCATTTAGACCTATGCATAACTAATAACAGGCATTGGTGTTCGTGGCCTAGTGGTTTTGATGACCGTAAATTGTCGGCATTATTATATGTACACAGTGCTCTTGGCGAGTTCGGAAGAGGATTTACAGCGCATGTTAGATACTTTTCACAGCTGGTGCCGTAAGTGGCGTGTTATAAACACTGATAAATCCAAGTGCGTCCACATTAGAAAACCGCGTAGTAATAAAAGCAATCATTTTTTTAAAATTGGTGATAATGTATTAGAAACAGTCGGACAGTACACATACTTAGGTGTCATATTTCATGAGAACTTGATTTTTTCTTATAATTGCGACGCTTTAGCTTAAGGTGCACATTTGCACCTAGCACACGAGTTTTGATCCGGCTATATAGCAGAGTTATGGTTCTGTTTCGAGTTTATGTGCATTGTTTTTAATGGGAACTTTGTTCGCCGCAACTCCTCCTGCACGTTACGTGGTCCGAGTATTAACGTTCATACCCCATCCAACCCTTTCTCCAAGAAACGAAAACGGGGTTTGAGATGGGGTATGAAATAAACCTTAATTTCGGCTTAAACAGTTTGCATATTGTAAAATTAAAACATTTAATAGGTAATTTTAAACAGGTTATAACATTTTTTAGTATTTCTTTATATTTTAAACGTGTTTAGTGGTCAAAATATCCGTTATATCCTGCTAATATAAGCTTTCCCATCGCTTAAAAGAATTAAGATAGGACCAGGTAATGAGTTTTCAAAAGATTGGCTCCAAACTTGATTCAGCAAATTGAAGAGAGTTATGGGCCTTTTTCGACTAATGGTAATACATGTCCTCCTAAATAAATGCTGAATGCTTGTTTAAACAGCTTCATGCCATGATGTGCACCTGACATTAGGATTTTGATCAGACATTTGTATGCAATTATCAACTCATAATTCATTTAACGCATATTCAAGTACGGGTAGTTTAAGAACCCGTGAATAAACCTATACTTTTAATAGGCATGTATACATTATTATATATATACATCTGTACTGCAGTATAGAGTTTTGATAAGCGATTTTGAAGTGTAGTTGTGCCGTTATTTGGCGGGTTAGTTTGCTGAATGCGAAACTTGATATACATAACGAACAAGATACAATAGTTTCGGGTACAGCCCTCGATTTACACAGAGATGCGGATGTAGCCGTGATGTCGGGTAGAGCCCTCGATTTACACAGAGATGCGGATATAGCCGTGATGTCGGGTAGAGCCCTCGATTTACACAGAGATGCCGATATAGCCGTGATGCGATTTACATTGATAATTGTGTTTCCCCAAGAGTCGTAATAACACACATTCACATACTCTGTAAATGTCTGGTTATCTGCGTAATTCAAATAGTAAACTTCAATATGTCTGTGACGTACTGTGACGTTCAGATTTGGTTTTGCTTGTAAAACATTCTAAAGGGACACACGGCAATCTTGAAGTATTTGAAATGGGTGTCTTGATTTATATATTTAGCATCATTTTTCCTTTTACCCTGGTTACATTTAAATAAATCAAATTTTAAGTATTCACTATTTCGTCTTATTATACTATAAGTTTTAATATATTTCTGGTGCAATAATATCAGAATTTAATAATATGCAAAAACAAATGGCTTAATACAATTCTTATAATTAACATTAATGATTGAACAAATGCAATTTATGTAGAATAACTAACGGGACGCCGCTAGTTTTTAAAAAATCAAGATTGCCATGTGTTCCTTTAATGAGTAATAGCTACTATTCTATTATTATTATTATTGGCTATTTTGTTATGCGCCGTGCCATTTTTTACGCATGTGGGTACCAAAACAAACGTTGACATTGCCCCCGCCCCCACTCCAGCCCACACCCCTATCACACACCTATCAATTTATTGCGGGGCCCAGGTTCCCCTGACTCTGCCCCTGTTCCTACGCCTTTGATGTCAATACTTTATTATCGTTGTCTGGATCTTGAGTTTTGTTGACAAGGTGTTGTAAATAATAATGTATTGCCTCAACCTTGAAAAAACTTTACAAATGGAGCATGAATTAAACGTTAAGATAAACAGTAGATATGTAAGGTTCGTGGCCAAAATAAATCAATAGACAACTGTCGTTCCAAACAAGAGGTAGATCTCTCCAAACAGCAACTGTTAACTGAATACATTCGTTTTAAATTAAATGGGAATTTAGAACGTGATATTCATTTCCTCGATCATCTTCATCTCCATTAATTATTGTAATTTTGTGTTGATAAACGTTCTCCAGTTCAGTTATCTAAGCTGTTTACGAGTTGTAGAACATCATTTACTAGTATAACCGTGCTTAAATATGTAAGCTTGTACTATTATTAGTGGAGAGACGATGTTGTCGGCGACAAAGAAGAATACCAACATGTCGGCGATTTAGGAAAGCATCGATATGTCGGCGTTTAAGGAACCAAAATGTCGGCGATTTATGAAAGTACAAATATATGTCGGATACCAACATGTCGGCGGTTAAGGTACCGATATATCGGCAATACCAATATGTCGGCGTTACGGTTCCAATATATCGGCAATACCAATATGTCGGCGGTTAAGGTACCAATACATTGGCAATACCAATATGTCAGCGGTTAATACGTCAGCGGTTAAGGTACTGATATATCGGCAATACCAATATGTCAGCGGTTAATATGTCAGCGGTTAAGGTACCGATATATCGGTAATACCAATATGTCGGCGGTTAAGGTACCGATATAAAGGCAATACCAATATGTCAGCGGTTAATATGTCAGCGGTTAAGGTACCAATATTTCGGCAATACCAATATAACGGCGGTTAAAGTACCAGTATATCGGCAATACCAATATTCAGCGGTTAATATGTCAGCGGTTAATGTACCGATATATCGGCAATACCAATATGTCAGCGGTTAATATGTCAGCGGTTAAGGTACCGATATATCGGTAATACCAATATGTCGGCGGTTAAGGTACCGATATATAGGCAATACAAATATATCAGCGGTTCATATGTCAGCGGTTAAGGTACCAATATTTCGGCAATACCAATATGTCAGCGATTAACACCCTTAGGGAAGTCCGTCACAATGCGGAATGACACTGGATGATAGGGCTCCGGTAACGGATCAAAAGTTGTTGTTACGGAATCTAGGTGTGTACGTTTTCATTGTTATAGTGATGACCCAGTTTGGTATTTCAGATACATAAATCTTTGAGGTATTTGCCTGAATATTAAGAGGCACTAAATTAGTATGTCGAACGATTTCTAAATTATTGTTAGTTTTTTTGTGTTTTTTTTATAAAGTTTTGTAGTACGTAGAAAATATGTGAACGATATTAGATTATACGGTGTACTGTTAGGGCCATGTTACCATCGCATCTTACCATCGACCATCGACCTAGGTCGATGGTCGATGGTAAGATGCGATGGTCGATGGTAAGATGCGATGGACCATCGAACATCGCATCTTACGACCATCGCATCTTACCATCGCATATTATCATCGACCATCGCATCTTACCATCGACCATCGCATCTTACCATCGCATCTTATCATCGACCATCGCATCTTACCATCGACCATCGACCTAGACATTTTTCTACGGTAATCGTGAGATCTTGATCAGCATGAGAATTGATAAGTCGATGGTCGATGGTAAGATGCGATGGTCGATGGTAAGATGCGATGGTAAGATGCGATGATCGATGGTAAGATGCGATGGTAATATGCGATGGTCGATGGTAAGATGCGATGGTCGACGGTCGATCGCATTTTACCATCGACCAGCGCATCCTACCATCGACCATCGCATCTTACCATCGCATCTTACCACCGACCATCGCATCTTACCATCGACCATCGCATCTTACCATCGCATCTTACCACCAACCATCGCATCTTACCATCGACCATCGCATCTTACCATCGCATCTTACCGCCGACCATCGCATCTTACCATCGAGCATCGACCTAGGTCGATGGTCGATGGTAAGATGCGATGGTAACATGGTCCTAACAGTACACCGTTATACGGGGATTAGGCATTTCATGCATACATATGAAGGCGACTTACAATTTATAAATGAAATATGATGCGTAAGCCTAATGATTCTTTCGTGTACAAGGAAGTAGTTTTTATTTTACAGTAATAATTGCCATACAGTTATAATTGCCATATAGCGTTAATTTATGCATTTAACAGCCGATTCCATTCAAATCTAGACTAAGTGTGAATTAAAAAGTTCGACTTAAACGGTTTCCGGTCAAAGAACAGTGCCACCGATCCCGTTATAGGGGTAGGCAGTGGGGTAGAACCCCCCCTCCTCCCCCTCTCCACAAAGTGTAGGACCCCCACCCCAAAAGTCCATTATTTGCTGTTCATGATCGTTAAAGGTCTTCATCATCACCCCTGAATTGTTTTAGGTGCCATCCCGCTCAAATCACTAGAGCAGTGGCAGAAAAACAATAAACGTGGCTCCAGCGTAAATGGAATGTCTACAATACACCGCAGTTCTGCAGGTGAGAAGGTTCTAGGCCCATGCTATATATTTTAAATGGAGGATGAGCCTGGCATGTTCATTTCTCTTAGGCGCCATATAACTTTCATGTGTTGGTGAGCCTTAAACCCCACATCATATACAAAACGGTGTTAACACCATATTTGTATCGGTAAGAGATATTTATCATGAACTAGCCTTTTTGAAAAATAGATTCTTCTAGAAAATACCTGATATACCCGCTTAATCACACCCGATTACCGGCAGCCGTAGGCACAGTTCGGCAGCCGTAGGCACAGTTCCTGGTAAAAATAAAACAAGTTTCAAAAGGGTAAATAAATCTAGTTTTATGACTTGTTAGCCTTAAACTATTAGAAAAGTGAATCGGCCATTTTAATTTGGAAGGAATGTTGTGTACGTCACCTGATTCCCGTGAAATTTGAACCGATATTACGCGAGTTACGGTAGGTTAAATGTTGAAATTAAGCTAAGAAATGTGATTGTAGAAAGTTAGAGACCTGGTACTCGGTAAATAGTCAAGTTTAAGAGATTTCAGACATACTGCCATTAAATATAATCTTTCCTGAATAAACAGTCCAAATTTTAGCCCACAGAACATTTTATCAAAATAATTGTGGGTTTTTAAACACGACCGGATATTGAACAAGAGGTCAATGACCTTGAAGCTCTACTGATTGATTTTGATTTCAGGAAGTAGTCGCTACAGATTTGTTTTTTGAAAATCTATTTTTAACCGTGGCGGCCATCTTGAATTTCCGGCCGACCTGAAATTTTGCTAGGATCAATTAGACATTAAGAGCAACATTCCTGTGAAGTTTCATGAAAATCCGTCAAGTAGTTTCAGAGTAGTAGTCGCTACAAGTTTTCATTATATAACTCTATGTAAACAAAGATGGCCGCTGGCAGCCATGTTTAACGTCAAATCAAAAGGATTTTCGACAAGGACCAACATAATGTCATACTGATCATTTTAGAAAAAGTCCCATATCAATATCTTTTATTGTTTTGAAGAAGTAGTCGCTACAAACTTATTTATTTTAAAACTATTTTTAGCTGTGGCGGCCATCTTGAATTTCCGACCGACCTGAAATTTTTCTAGGATCAACTAGACATCAAGAGCAACATTCCTGTGAAGTTTCATGAACATCCGTCAAGTAGTTTCAGAGGAGTAGTCGCTACAAGTTTTTACTATATAAATCTTTGTAACCAAAGATGGCCACAGGCAGCCATGTTTAACGTCGAATCAAAATAATTTTCCACAAGGATCAACATCATGTCATGCTGATCATTTTAGAAAAAGTCCCATATCAATATCACTTATAGTTTTCAAGAAGTAGTCGCTACAAACTTGTTTTTTAAAAATCTATTTTTAGCTGTGACGGCCATCTTGAATTTCCGGCCGACCTGAAATTTTTCTAGGATCAATTAGACAGCAAGAGCAACATTCCTGTAAAGTTTCATGACAATCCGCCAAGTAGTTTCAGAGGAGTAGTCGCTACAAGTTTTTACTATATAACTCTATGTAAACAAAGATGGCCGCTGGCAGCCATGTTTAACGTTGAATCAAAACGATTTTTGACAAGGATCAACATCATGTCATGCTGATCATTTTAGAAAAAGTCCCATATCAATATCACTTATAGTTTTAAAGAAGTAGTCGCTACAAACTTGTATTTTAAAACTCTATTTTTAGCTTTGGCGGCCATCTTGGATTTCACATCAACATGAATTTTTGCTAGGATCAGTAGAGCTAAAAATGGCAGGAGTACGGTACAGTTCCATTATTTATTGGCAGGTAGCTAGTACAGTTCCGTAAAATGGCAGGCGTATGGTACAGTTCCAAAAACATCGGACGCTAAAGTATTTTCTCCTTTGGTATAGTGGTGTAATTTCGAAAACACTAATGAAGAAGTAATGTATAAAAATTTATATACATCTTCGGTCCTTCCATAAACGTTTAAGAAAACCCACCAACTGTAGGGAAACGTGAATATAGGCTCGTTTGAACCTTCATTCCGACGGTACAGTACAGAGAAAGACACGTTTTAATAACAATCATATGTTGTGCTGAGTTACGTCCCCTTTTTATAATTCACCATTTATGATAACAGGCGTTTGGTATTTAGATGTTTTGGAATAGATTGCTTTATTTTAATTATTGCATAGTTGAACACATCACATTAATTACGTTTTAAGGCCACTCTATGTAACTTAATGTATCTGAATCAAATCTACTGATATATAGGACACGCATATAAACCAATAATGTAGTCGCTCAAAAGATACCCATGGTAACGCAAAATACACTTTATGCAATAACAGGGCTTTACAAAAATGTCCTCATTAAGCAAATGAGATTATGTGTCATTTAATTATGACCATTTAAAGTTTGCCTAATGAGGATGTTCAAGCTAAAATTTAAGCTAATTAGGTACACTTAAAGTGGTCACATCTTTATGATAGATATTTTGATTTTGCCGATGAGGTTATTTTTGGGAAATTCAGACACTAAACTTTTATTTAGACAATAGACATGTACTAGTATTTCGTCTCACCAAAGCAAAAAAGTTTGAATGTCTGCATGTGTCAACTTTGAACTTTCGTGGGTATTTGCGCTATATCCGTTACAATTTGATACCAACTTTAAATAATGTCCTATGATTATTACTTTTAGAGTTAAGTACACTTTTGAGCGACTACATTATTGATTTATATGCGTGTCCTATATATCAGTAGACGTTTGATTCAGATACATTAAGTGGCCTTAAAACGTAATTAATGTGACGTGTTCGACTATGCAATAATTAAAATTAAGCAATCTATTCCAAAACATCTAAATACCAAACGCCTGTTATCATAAATGGTGAATTATAAAAAGGGGACGTAACTCAGCACAACATACGATTGTTATTAAAACGTGTCTTTCTCTGTACTGTACCGTCGGAATGAAGGTTCAAACGAGCCTATATTCACGTTTCCCTACAGTTGGTGGGTTTTCTTAAACGTTTATGGAAGGACCGAAGATGTATATAATTCTATATACACTACTTCTTCATTAGTGTTTTCGAAATTACACCACTATACCTAAGGAGGAAATACTTTAGCGTCCGATGTTTTTGGAACTGTACAATACGCCTGCCATTTTACGGAACTGTACTAGCTACCTGCCAATAAATAATGGAACTGTTGCGTACTCCTGCCATTTTTCAATACCCGGTCGTGTTTAAAAACCCACAATTATTTTAATAAAATGTTCTGTGGGCTAAAATTTGGACTGTTTATTCAGGAAAGATTATATTTTATGGCAGTATGTCTGAAATCTCTTAAACTTGACTATTCACCGAGTACCAGGTCTCTAACTTTCTACAATCACATTTCTTAGTTTAATTTCAACATTTAACCTACCGTAACTCGCATAATATCGGTTCAAATTTCACGGGAATCAGGTGACATACACAACATTCCTTCCAAATTAAAATGGCCGATTCATTTTTCTAATAGTTTAAGGCTAACAAGTCATAAAACTAGATTTATTTACCCTTTTGAAACTTGTTTTGTTTTTACCGGGAACTGTGCCTACGGCTGCCGAACTGTGCCTACGGCTGCCGGTAATCGGGTGTGTTAATGCTCACATATAAGACACGTATGCGAATGCGTAACAAAACAACACTAAACACTGAAATATTAATTAAAAGACGTACCTATGTCGGTCGTGTGTAGTACTAGTATCACCAATGTTAAACGTACACAATGAATTTTATAATTAACTGATCCAACTTCAGCCAATTAGTATATATATATAATACTAGATAATCCTATCTAGATTCTCAGAGCTGTCGAACGGATGTACGTGTGTATGCATTATACAGATGAAAAAGGATTACTTGTATCTTAGTATTCGTCGCTAACACGCTATCTCTGCCTGTGTGCGAATATAAATTGATAACGACCTTGAAGCGTTTACTGCCATTCAGCCATGCGTGATTGATTTTTTTGTGTATGATCTTTTGGGTCATTTTCAAATCAAGTAAGCTTATATATGACGGTCGATTTTTTTTTCAGTGGAGGCAGACCACCTACTTTTCCTGGGTAGAACCAGTTCTGTACACCTCCCGCCATCCGTAAGAATCGACACTTCCTCACTTACAAGTCGAGATCCCAGTGGGAATCGAACCCGCAGCGGTGAGAGGCGAAGGTTTACAACTCAACGTCGTTAACCATTCGGTCACGGAGACGCTATGCGTGATTGAGTGATTGAGATCAATCTTTGATTTGATTTATAAAATAAAACAAAACATAAAACAAAAATGAATTAGATAATCTTCTATATGAAGTTAAAGACCACGATACCTTGGCGGTACTAGCAGTTTACCCAAACAACTGTTGGTCCAAGCCAACTAGGTTCGGCCAATTTGCAAACATTTAATAAATATTGTATATTTATTATAATTTATTTATTTAAAAACATTACATTACAGATATGTTTTAATAGAAAAAGCAATATCAAATTGTAACAGGAGGTTACAGTCAGAGAGACAACGATGTCCACCTCCGCTGTATTTTCCCGTATTAGACAGAAAAGGCTAAAGTGGCCTGATGGTGTCCACAGAAAAGGCTAAAGTGGCCTGATGGTAGTGGCCTGATGGTGTCCACAGAAAAAGCTAAAGTGGCCTGATGGTGTCCACAGAAATGGTTAAAGTGGCCTGATGGTGTCCTCAGAAAAGGTTAAAGTGGCCTGATGGCCTAATCACTCTTGAAGGTGTCCGCAGCCTTGCTGTTTTGCTAGCACACAAATTGTTACACCATGAGGCTCCCAGGCTTAATGCTGATGATGAGCCCTTGGAGGTCAGTCATACATGTCACAACGAAATCTGTGTGAGGGTCAGTCACTTGACAATGGAAACACATGCTGCAAATATGGAGCGTATACACTGTCAGTTCTTTGGAACCAGGGCCCTGTTTTATTAAAAATCTTACGATAAGTCTCACATTTTAAAATCGTTCACTTTTTTCACCTAAGCATTCAATGTAGACAAATTATGTGTGAACGTAATGCAGAATATCACATGCATAAGAAAATGAAATGAAAATAACGTTTATTTGACAAGTGTAATTTATAGAAATTGATTTACGATTACAATGGTCGTGAGTTGTTTCATAAAACGGTGCGGGAATATGAATGATCTGGTTCTGGAGTGGAGGTTGGTTCTGGAGTGGAGGTATCTGGTTTTCGGGCCCTTTTTTCGGAAGGTTGGGGTTTCGTTGTGGAAGGAGTTGCGCTTGGATGTATTTTTTGTATTTTTTCTGTTCTTGTTTTTTTCATAGAGCCGGTACAGTTTGATTCTTCTAATTTGCGTTTAATTTTAATTTTGCTGGCTAATATTATCCCCCTCGACTTTCGCTTTTCAGACGCCCTTGGGGACATTTGTAGACTCGTCTCCACTCGGCTTCCATACGGAATAGGACACCCAACAGCATTGCACAGTTTACGTATCGATTCACCTGGGCCCTGTTTTATTAAACGTCTGACGATAAGTCTTAAATTTTAAAATCGTTCACTTTGTTTACATAAGCATTTAATGCAGACAGTTGTGTGCGACGTAGTGCAGAAATATCACATGTTTAAGACAAGAGGCCCAAGAGGGCCTGCGGACACTCTACTGGCTAAAACGGCTCTTATATCAACGGTTGTCGACATAAAATTTCTATCAGTACTTCTTTTAAAACGGCTAGGATGGCCTTAGATCGCTCACCTGGTAAACATGGGCAACAAGTCTGCTGTTATTATTATTATTATTGCTGGGGGTTATATTAACATTCTAAATAAATTTGGTAAAGATCAGATAAAAAATGAAGTAACTACAGATTTAAAAAAGAAAAATACAATATAGCATTTTTCAACAAATCAAAGGCCATAACTCTGTCGTTACAAACACGATCTAGCTGGTTTTTGAACTTGTCTAAGGTTTCATTCATATACCGTGCTTTGCACAACTAGACATCCTACTGAGGCTTCCTGCCAAATTTCGTAGAAATCCAACAAGCCGTTTAGGAGGAGTAGCGCCGACAAGAAATTTTAGGTAAAAATGTCAAAGGGCCATAACTCGGTCAAAATTCTAACGAACTGGAACAAAAGCGCGATATGCACAACTGGACATCTTACCGATGCTTCCTGCCAAGTTTCTCGAAATGCAACAAAGCGTTTAGGAAGGAGTAGCGCCAACAAGAAAGTTAAAGTAAAAATGTCAAGTAGGTAACTCCATCAAAAATCAACGAACCGGGAAAAAACGCAATAGGCACAACTAGTAGTCATAGCAATGCTTCCTGCTAAGTTTCGTCAAATCCAACATGGAGATAACAAAAAAAAACACAATTTTTAAAAAAAAAAAAAAATGAAAAAAAAAAATGGATTAAAATATGAAAAAATAAATAAGGCGAGCTATTGTTTTTCCCACTAGCTCCAATTTATTTTTGCAATCAAGTTGCGGTTCGTTTTGCGTACGTTTCTTTTGGTTCGCCTGAAGGACCGAAAAAATTAATAAACCATTGCATTGTGCACGATAATTTTTCCTCTTCCGTTTCCGGTTTTTCAATAAAAGTCACAAAATTTACTTCTCAGCGTGTAATTGAACAAACATCCTCGTATATCCAGCCAATTTTTGAGCGACACGTCGGGAAGAGGTGCCACACGCAAGGACGCAAGACGTGTGAAAAGAAAAAGTGGGGCTGAAACGCAGTTGACTGTAAAGAAACAAAAAACGGGAACAACTACGAGGTCGTCTGAAGCTTTTAAAAGAGGAAAACAGCAAAGCGAAGGAAACCAGCAAAGAGACGAGGTTAAGCGAGGACCCCCAAACAGACGATGGCGAGTACGAGCGAGTGACTTTATTTGGCGAGGAGTCGTTAGATAAGCAAACAAAACGAGGTGACGTATCAGGGTCGCTGGCGGTTGAGAATTATTTCAATATTGACAACATATTAAAAGAATACAACCAGGGGGCAGATGACAGTATCATTAAATGCAGTAATGACGATGTTTTTAAAACGAAAGATATGGGCCAATGAGCATATTAATTTGGCCCTTTTATTGAAGGGCAATGCTGACCTCCACGATATCTGTTCGGGGGGAGGGGGGGGGGGGGGAGGGGGGTATTGCACGTCAATCCGGTTGATGGGTATTTGGACACGAGACCAAAGCAAATTAAAGATAAAATTAACAATCTGGACCAATGGACCGATGCTTTTCTGATTTTTATGAGTATTTATTTGACCAAATTTCCTGATAAGGTATTTGAGCTTATACAATATATGGCACTGATACGTGAAACGGCCATTAAAAACCCACATGCGTGGTTACAGTACGATGATCAGTTTCGTATGCGCCAGTCAAATGTATTGCAGAATTGGGGTAAATTAAATTCCGAGCTGTATGTTCGAGTGAGGATGACACCAAATAGTGGTGCGTATACACAAAACCCACCCAGGCCCGTGTCTCAGTTTTCTCAAAGGGACATAACTCGTCCCTGTCGGGATTTCAATAAGGGCTTTTGTAAATTTGCCAGATGTTGGTATAGAAATTCATGTGAGCTATGTGGTAGTTTCCAGCACGGCATGTTTAGGTGTCTGAATAGAAATAATTCAAACCAGTCATTTCATTCCTTTCGAGGGAATCAAAATAATAGAGGAGGCAGAGGTTCCTATGCAGAAAGGGGTGGTCACGAATTTGAATGAAGAAAATGCGTCCAATTTATACTGTTTAGGCAGATCTCCCATTAATGTCATTGAACTTAAGAAAGAATTAGCAACATACCCAAACAAAGAGGTTGCCATGGAACTGGCATATGGGTTTGAATTTGGCTTTCCTCTGCATTATGTAGGTTTAAAGTTACCAGTGGAAGCAAATAACTTAAAGTCTGTGATAAAACATCCCCTTGTTGCCAACGAGAAAATTCAAAATGAATTGAAACATGGTAACATTTATGGTCCATTTGTTGATAGAATTCACAATTTGAGAATTTCACCATTGGGGTTGGTACCAAAGAAAAATCCGGGTGAATTTCGATTGATACATCATCTTTCTTATCCCGATGGTAGTTCTGTGAATGATTCAATAGACCCTGATTTGTGCTCAGTCCAGTATACAAGCTTTGATGAGGCTGTCCATATGGTACAGGATGCTGGTGTTGGTTGTTTGATGGGAAAAGCTGATATTAAATCGGCATTTCGTCTACTTCCGGTCTCGCCGTCCGATTTTGATCATATTGTTTTAAGTTTGACGGTTTTTATTATTTTGACAAATGTATGGCTATGGGGTGTTCCATAAGTTGTGCCACTTTTGAAAAGTTTTCAACTTTTATTGAATTTTTGGTTAGACAAAAAACACCATGTGGGGATTTGGAACATTATGTAGATGATTTCCTTTTTGCTGGGAAACGGTCTACCAGTGACTGCTTTATCATTATGCAGGTATTCTTCGATTGTTGTAAACAATTGGGAATTCCAACTGCAGATGAAAAAACAGAGTGGCCAAAAACAGTTATAGTTTTCTTGGGTCTTGAATTGGACTCAATTGAGATGGTAGTGCGGATGCCGATGGATAAACTAAATGAAATCAAATTGAAGATTGCTGAAGTCTTGACAAAGAATAAAATCACATTAAGAGTTATGCAGCAATTAATAGGTGTACTGAATTTTGCAGCTAGGGCCATTTTACCTGGTAGACCATTTCTGAGAAGGTTAATAAATGCAACAAGGGATCTGACAAAGCCATACCTCATTTGAGAATAACTCATAGCTTGAAACAGGTTTTGCATATGTGGTTGACATTTTGTGACAAATTCAACGGTGTCTCCTTTTTTCATAATCGTTTTTGGGTTAGCAATGAAGATGTTGAATTATACACCGGTAGTGACTATGGACTTATGGTGTATGGCCGGACACTTGGCATACCATGGGGTTGACTGATGCTATTACTATTTTGGAAACATTTCCCATATTGGTGAGCATAGTCATTTGGGGCGATATTTTGAGAAATAAGAAAATACTTTTTCACTGTGATAATCAATCGGTAGTTTACATGTTAAACTCAATGACGTCAAAATCTGATAGGGTAATGGTCCTTGTCAGAGCATTAGCATTGCAGTGTTTGCATTATAATATTGTGCTGAAGGCAAGGCACATAAGTGGAAAGACAAATGTGTTAACAGATGCTTTATCTCGTTTGCAGGTAGAAAAGTTCCGTCAGTTGGCCCCATGCGCGGAGAAAAATCCAGAAGGGGTTCCGACCCATCTCTGGAATTTATTCGAGCAGGATCAGTGAAACTATTGGCTGCTAGTATTTCTGAAAACACTAAAGTAGTTTACTCAAAAGCTTTGAAGAATTTCAATGAGTTTCGGTGTTTGTATCAGTTGAGTAATACATGGCCAGTTCCTGTTTCTCATATCGCGTGGTTTATATCATATTGTTTTGAAAAAGGTTACTCACCTGCTTCTGTGAGAACTTATATTTCTGCTATTGGTTATATGCATAAAGTAAGATATATCCCAGATAGCTCTACATCATTCGTCATTAAGAAGATGCTTGAGGGATTTATAAGGATAAAGGGCAGAAAAGATGTTAGAGCGCCAATCACACATGAGATTTTTATAAAAATAGGTGAAGCTCTACCTGTTGTTTGTTATAGTCAGTATGAGGCTATTTTATTTAGAGCTGTGTATAGTTTGGCTTATTTTGGTTTATTCCGTATAGGTGAGTTAGTGTACACGGATGAGAGACAAGCTGATTATGCTTTGAATTATGATGATGTCAGCATTGTTGAAGATTTGTCCTCTTGTGTCATTCGCTTGCGTAAATAAAAAAATAATCAGAGTGGCAAGCCAATTTTTCTGTGCATTAAAGCTGAGTCTCAGATCAGTAGTTGTCCGGTGCATTCTCTAGATAACTTTATGAAGATAAGACCAGCCCAGTCTGGTCTTTAATTTCGGCATGTAAATGGAAAGCCTTTAACTAGGAATCAGTTCAGCGCCGTTTTGTCCAGGTCAGTAAGTCATGTGGGTTTGTCTGTCAGTAGATTTAAGAGTCATTCTTTTCGAATAGGTCGTGCAACTAGTTTGTCCATGGCAGGAGTTTCATGTGATACGATTAAGGCATTGGGTAGATGGAAGTCAAATGCCTACATAAAATATATCAGAATGGATATAGCTTGATTTAGGTTTCTTCATGGATTGGTTAGGTTCAATAAGTAACGTGCCAGTCAAGGCAACTATCTTGTTTTTTTCAGATATTTGGATTGTTGGCGACTCGTTAGTTTACTGGGCTGGCAAACGAGCAGAGAGAAGGGGAAGAAAACGTCCTGGATGAATACCTGCCCTTGAGGGTTTGGTCTCTGAGAATTTTCCAAGTTGTGGTTGGTGTGTCATGGTCCATGTCCAGTGGTGCAGCAGCTGGGAGTATTGGATCTGAGTACGCCATTTCTTCTTCCTCGATTGTCGGTCTAATATAACGAACATTAATATCCACTTGTTTCTCACTATACTTATCTTTAGAGATTTTAGGAGCAAAAGAATGGCCCTTCTTGAAACCTGCCTCACGTATTTTTCGATCCTTTCATGAAATTGTTGGTATAAAAATATAACTTTCTTGTAAGAAATACAGCTAAAGAATGATTCTGATCATAATTTTGAGTTGCATATGACTGGTGGACCAAGTATCTGAGGCTGGTCCCAGCAGGGTGCTTCCATCTGACCACATGGTGCCACATTAGCCATCCATCCATTACAATGGTGATAATACTAGCAAGTGTTTCCCTTGCTTTATGAAACAGGTATGATATTATTTAAGTCTGCCAGCAGGGAAATAACAAGCGTCCATCAATAATATGCCATTTATATTGCCTAATAATGCTGCCTTGTTTGTTAGAGAGTATAACCTGGCGGGAATATCTTTCTTTACACTGATCCGTTTTTATAAGCTGACAATAGGGTAAGAGTGAGGTTTGGTACACCCTAGAACCTGGGTTAAACCCACCCCCGGCCTTTTTTACCACTAACCGTTCCAAGGCGGTAGCCCTATTGTCAACCCTATACTGTTGGCATATCTAGCTTTTGTTTATCTTTGTAATTATTGTTTGTTTCTATGCGTGTTTTTGGTTGACTGTTGTCCTTGAATGCTATATTTCCTGGTCGACTTGTATAATTACTTCTTCAAATCGTTATAGCCATTTCAAATTTCCAGCGATTTTCTCAAAATGAAGAACATACCTGTTGTAGGAGGCCATGGTGTCCGCGCCGGCCATGCTGTCCGCAGATACTATGGCCTTGGCGTAGGAGGCCTTGGTGTCCGCAAGGCCATTGTGTCCGCGTTATAATACCACATTCCCCTTTCTCTGGGGCGGCTCTAAATAACCTATAGTGTGTTGATGCTCCGTTAAACAAGAATCAATTCAATTCAGTTTCCTTATTTCGTCATTATTTCATCACTCAGTAAGTTATAATACAACTTTCCACACACCCTGAGGCGGTTCTAAATAACCTATAATGTGTTGATGAGCCGTTAAACAATATTCAATTCAATTCAATTCAATTTTCCCCAATCAATAAGTTATAATACCGCCTTAAATTTCTCTGAGGCGGCTCTAAATAACCTATAATGTGTAGGTAGCGCCGTGGTGTAATGCGGCTTAGTAACCCAGGGATTGCGCGTTCAATCCCAGCCAGGACCGAATTTGGGTTAATTATCGAAATATTTCCAGAAGTATTTCGTACCTTACAGTCCTTCGGATGAGACTTTAAACCGAGGTCTGCTCGCTAAAATGCTTAATGCAATACAGCGAGGATAAATACATGCTTATACACACAAACAAACCTATAATATTAAACAATTGTTAAACAAGCAATTTACTCATTCATTCATTATGCCTCCACCCAATACGTTATAATACTGATCAATACCATCTTACATTCGATCACATAACTTTGAGACGCCCACTGCGGACACAGTGGCCTTGCGGACACCATGGCCTCCTACGCCTAGACCATAGTATCCGCGGACACCATGGCCGGTGTAACGAAGTAAAGTGACCCCCATAGAATAACGACTCATGGTCCATGTCCAGTGGTGCAGCAGCTGGGAGTATTGGATCTGAGTACGCCATTTCTTCTTCCTCGATTGTCGGTCTAATATAACGAACATTAATATCCACTTGTTTCTCACTATACTTATCTTTAGAGATTTTAGGAGCAAAAGAATGGCCCTTCTTGAAACCTGCCTCACGTATTTTTCGATCCTTTCATGAAATTGTTGGTATAAAAATATAACTTTCTTGTAAGAAATACAGCTAAAGAATGATTCTGATCATAATTTTGAGTTGCATATGACTGGTGGACCAAGTATCTGAGGCTGGTCCCAGCAGGGTGCTTCCATCTGACCACATGGTGCCACATTAGCCATCCATCCATTACAATGGTGATAATACTAGCAAGTGTTTCCCTTGCTTTATGAAACAGGTATGATATTATTTAAGTCTGCCAGCAGGGAAATAACAAGCGTCCATCAATAATATGCCATTTATATTGCCTAATAATGCTGCCTTGTTTGTTAGAGAGTATAACCTGGCGGGAATATCTTTCTTTACACTGATCCGTTTTTATAAGCTGACAATAGGGTAAGAGTGAGGTTTGGTACACCCTAGAACCTGGGTTAAACCCACCCCCGGCCTTTTTTACCACTAACCGTTCCAAGGCGGTAGCCCTATTGTCAACCCTATACTGTTGGCATATCTAGCTTTTGTTTATCTTTGTAATTATTGTTTGTTTCTATGCGTGTTTTTGGTTGACTGTTGTCCTTGAATGCTATATTTCCTGGTCGACTTGTATAATTACTTCTTCAAATCGTTATAGCCATTTCAAATTTCCAGCGATTTTCTCAAAATGAAGAACATACCTGTTGTAGGAGGCCATGGTGTCCGCGCCGGCCATGCTGTCCGCAGATACTATGGCCTTGGCGTAGGAGGCCTTGGTGTCCGCAAGGCCATTGTGTCCGCGTTATAATACCACATTCCCCTTTCTCTGGGGCGGCTCTAAATAACCTATAGTGTGTTGATGCTCCGTTAAACAAGAATCAATTCAATTCAGTTTCCTTATTTCGTCATTATTTCATCACTCAGTAAGTTATAATACAACTTTCCACACACCCTGAGGCGGTTCTAAATAACCTATAATGTGTTGATGAGCCGTTAAACAATATTCAATTCAATTCAATTCAATTTTCCCCAATCAATAAGTTATAATACCGCCTTAAATTTCTCTGAGGCGGCTCTAAATAACCTATAATGTGTAGGTAGCGCCGTGGTGTAATGCGGCTTAGTAACCCAGGGATTGCGCGTTCAATCCCAGCCAGGACCGAATTTGGGTTAATTATCGAAATATTTCCAGAAGTATTTCGTACCTTACAGTCCTTCGGATGAGACTTTAAACCGAGGTCTGCTCGCTAAAATGCTTAATGCAATACAGCGAGGATAAATACATGCTTATACACACAAACAAACCTATAATATTAAACAATTGTTAAACAAGCAATTTACTCATTCATTCATTATGCCTCCACCCAATACGTTATAATACTGATCAATACCATCTTACATTCGATCACATAACTTTGAGACGCCCACTGCGGACACAGTGGCCTTGCGGACACCATGGCCTCCTACGCCTAGACCATAGTATCCGCGGACACCATGGCCGGTGTAACGAAGTAAAGTGACCCCCATAGAATAACGACTCCCCGGTCATTATTCTTTAAAAAATAGTGACCCCCGGTCATAATATTATGACCCCCCACGCGAAGTAAAATGACCCCTCGCGAAGAATTGTGACCCCATAGAATAACGACCCCCGGTCATTATTTTTTAAAGAAAAGTGACCCCCGGCCGGTCATAATATAATGACTCCACTACGCGAAGTTTAATGACGATTCGCAGAGGCCCGAAATGCCACCTGTACGTACGCTAATCTCCGGCTGATTGTTGTCACCTTCAGTCAATCCACCAGGTCTCGACCTGGTGTGGTTGATTGGGTCGGACCCCTCGTCAGGTGGTATGGACACTTCCGTCGAGAATACTCTGATATGCTGACGGCTGGGAACCAAGATGTGGCTGTTCATTGTCGCCTTCAGAGTCAATCCGCCCGAGCTCGACCTAGTGGTTGTTGGAGTGGGTCGGACGGCCCGACTGGATGAGTTGAGTAGGTATGAGTTGGTCCGTCGGGAATGCTATGGTATGTCGACGACAGATGCCCGAAAAGCCCCTGACACTGTATGTGGGCCCATCTCCGGTTGGTCTTTGTCTCATCCAGAGTCAATCCGCCCGAACTCGGCCTGGTGGTGTGTGGAGTGGGTCGAACCCTCCATCGGATGGTATTAGTCGTTCCGTCGGTAATAGTCTTGTATATCGACGGCTTAGGACCAAACACGGACGCTGTCTGTGGACCCAGGTCTGGGTGGTTTTTGTCGCATTCGGAATCATTCCGTCCAAACTCGACCTAGTGAGGTTGGAGTGTGTCGCACCCCAAGTCTCGTGGTATGAGTCGTTTCGTTAGGAATACACTGGTATTCCGACGGCAGAGGAGCAAACATGGACACTGTCTGTGGACCCAGCTCCGGGTGGTTTTGTCGCCTTCTGAGACCATCCGCCCGAACTTGATCTATTGGGGTAGACCCCCAATCTGGTGGTATAACTTGTTTCGTCAGGAAGGCTCTGGTATGCCGACGGCTTAGACCCATAACGGCCCATAACTCTGTATGTTAATCATCCCTGGCTGGTGTTTGTCACCTTCAGAGTCAATCAACCCGAACTCGACCTAGTGGGGGTTGGAGTGGGTCGAACCCCAGTCGGGTGGTACGAATTGTTCCGTCCCGAAAGGCCCCCTGACAATATATGTGGACTCATTTCCGGATGTTTTTGTCACCTTCAGTCAATCCGCGGTTGGAGAGCGTCGGACCACTCGTCGGCTGGTGTAAGTCATTCCATCGGAAATACTCGTGATTGCCGACGGCGGAGGACAGAACGTGACCCAGACACTGTCTGTGGGTCAATTACTGGCTGGGTTTTGCCGAGTCAATCCCCCCGAACTCGACCTGGTGAGCGTTGGAGAGTGTCGGATCCCTCGTCGAATGGAGTCGTTCCGTCGGGGATACTCCGGTATAGCGACGGCGGATGTCCGAAAATGGACCTGGACAATGTATATGCGCCCATCTTCAGCTGGTGTCAAAACACGAACTAGAAATGGATGCAAATATAGTGTCAGGGGCATTTCGGGCGTCTGCCGTCGGCATACCAGAGCATTACCGACGGACCAACTCATACCTACAGACTGGCGGTCCGACCCACTCCAACAACCACTAGGCCGGGCCCGGGCGGACTGACTCTGAAGGCGACAATGACCAGCCAGATCTGGGACCACAGACAGTGTTCGTGTATGGTCCTCAGCCGTCGGCATAACAGAATATTCTCGACGGAAGGGTTCATACCAAATCTAACCTCACCAGGTCGAGTTCTGGTGGATTGACTGAAGGTGACAACAATCAACCGGAGATGGGCGTACCTATAGGTGACATTTCAGGCCTCTTCCGTCGGCATACCAGAGTATTCCCGACGGAACGACTCGTACCAACTGACTGGGGGTCCAACCCACTCCAACTCACATTTGGTCTAGTACGGACGGATTGACATCAAAGGCGACACAAACCAGCCGTAGATTGGCCCACATGCAGTGTCAGAGGGCATAAAGGGCCTCTGTCGTCGGCATACCAAAGCAAGCCCGACGGAACGGCTCATACCAACCGACTTGGGGCCAACCCCCACCAGGTCAAGTTCGGGCAGATTGACTCTGAAGGCGACAAAAACCAGCCGGATATTGGCCCTCATACAGTGTCAGTGGCATACCAAAGCATTCCCGACGGAAGGACTCTACCACTCAATAGGGAGTCCGACCCACTCGAGTTAATGCGGATTGACTCGAAGGCGAAACTTACCAGCCGTATCTGGGACCACAGACAGTGTCCAAGTTTGTTCCTCGGCCGTCAGCATACCAGAGTGTTCTTGACGGAAGAATTCATACCACCCGACGTGGGGTCCGACTCACTCCACGTACACCAGGTCGAGTCCGGACGGATTGACTCTCTGAAGGTCACAAAACCCAGCCGGAGACTGGCCCACATACAGCGTCGGGGGCAATTCTGGTCCCTGCCTTCGGCATACCGAAGCATTTGCTATGGAACGACTCATACCACCCGACTAGGGGTCCGACCCACTCCATCCTCCACCAGGTCAAGTCTCTTAATGCGACAAAAACTAGCCGGAGATGGGCCCACATACAGTGTCATGGGCTATTTTGGAGTTTGGACCTCTGCTGTCTGCATTGCCGACGGAATGACTTTTCTGTGCTCCATTTCATATTTTGCGTACACATATTTTTCACATAGCTAAATCCCTGCTGGATGATGAACACCGCCTTATTGCAACAGTACGTACTGCGCCAGCAGCAATATTGCTTGTATCAATGGCTAACTTACTTAATGACTGTTGACATTTTTATTTTTCACTCCAAATAAAATATTAATACATGTATTTGTTTTACTCAATAAGTTTGTCAGAGTCAGCAACGAAACATTAAGACAACATTTTCTATAATAACCAGCCATCAGTTGCTTTTAAAGTCAGTACAGGAAATACAGAAATAGCCTTGAACTTAGCTTCATTAAGATTAACTTGACCCTGTCCCATTTTATTTCCTTAATATGTGACAGTAGCGCGACAAAATTGCTCATTGTTGAGGTTGACTGTTAAATTCGCGTCTGTAAGACGGTCAGAGAAACTATGGCAAATGTTTTGTCCATGCGTTGTACGCGTCACATCCAAGTCAGACATTAACATGTTGACGAGACCTTCAAACGTCGCTGGTGAATGGCATAACCTTATATTGAAACAGGCGATTTAAAGTTACAAATGCTGAAACTTATTTTGCTCTTTCTGTGAGAGGTACTTGCCAAAACATTTTTTTATGCTCCCCGTAATTTTCGGAGGAGCATATAGTCGCCGCATTGTCCGTCCGTCCCATTTTTGTCCGGAGCATAACTTCAAAACAACTGATGGGACTACAATGAAACTTTAAACAATGATAGAAGGCAATGAGAGGAACTGCGGAGTGCAAGAACCGTATAACTCTTGTCTTCATTCAAATTAGAGGTACTGCCTTTTGTGATTTTATATTTAGTATTCTTGTCTGGAGACTAACTCAAAAACTACCTTTGGGACTACCATGAACGTATTTAACAATGACTGAGGGCAATGAGAGGAAGTGCAGAATGCAAGAACCGTAACTATGTCTTCATTCAAATTAGAGTTATTGTCCTTTGTAAATTGTATACTTAGAATTCTTGTCCGGAAATTAACTCCAAAACTACTGATGGGACTATATTGAAATATCACACAATAATAGAGGGCAATGAGAACCGTAACACTGTCTTCGTTTATATTAAAGTTATTTACCTTTGTAATTGTATACTTAGAAATTTTATCTGGCGCTTAACTTCAAAACTACTTGTAGGATTGCACTGGATACATTTCTGGGAGCATCCATCGGTTCTACTGATTTTCTTGTTGTGTTTTGCCAATTTCCAATTTTATCAATAGAGTCATCAATTCATGGAATTGGAAATGAATCAGTTTTTGTGTGACACTCAAGGGCGTAGCTGTGTCTAAATCAATGTGTAGGTACAAGGTCTAGTGGGGTATGGGGGCATGCCCACCTGTGATTTGTTTTCAGAAGGAAGCCAAATCCTGCATTCTGAAGGTATTTTAAGCAGCAAACAGTATGTTTTGAAGCTTTTGTAATCTTCTATTTCGCAACAAAAACATCGGAACAGAACAAAATAACATATATTAATATGAATACTTGCTTTTTGAAAATCTTTCGAAATTTTGCACAATCATGGTGTTTGGTTCCGAAAAATCGCGAGCGAAAACAGTTCGACTATTATTTTTTTAAAAGACCACGAGTAAAAATTGGTATGATCTGACCATACCCCTCCACCCCATACCCCGTCTGTTTTATTGCGTTTTTGGCATTTTTATTTTTTTGATTTCTGGGGACAATGTATAGGCACGTGCCTACAGTGCTTATAGGCAGCTACGCCACTGACACTGTTGTTTTTTCTGTAATCAGTACACATCCGTTATGTATTATCTGGTTTTGATACACGAATACACAAATCACCTTTTATTCTTTTTTAAGCCTCTTTAAGCATGTCGACTGTACATAGAAGGATCACTTTATTTCAAAATCAGTAAGCCATAGGCCCATGTGGTCATACAATATATACATATACATTTTTAACAGACATAGCAAGATTCGTACATACATGTATTAACAAATATCAGTTGTAGAAGTAAACACAGTTATACTGTTTACTTCTTTTTAGAGAACAAAAACAGAAAAAAACAACAACAAAAAGCGACACACATGAGAACGTCAGAATTTCAATTTAAAAGTTCACGAAGAAGGTGACTAAACATATATAAATATATCAATGTTGTGGTTGATGTATTATATATGCAGGTTTAAGTATGTACCAAAGCGAATCATGTTATCCACTTGTTTTTCTCTATTTGCCTTTCATTAAAAACCACAAACTATTCGGTAGGTAATGGCTCTTTTGATAGTCATGAAATATGTTTCTCACAAAATAATGAAAGGTTTAACTATTATGCAAGAATTTTCATTATTTACTTTTGACATGCTTACCTGATCACAATTATTTGGGTAGGCGTATGTCGAGGGTTCAAGCGAAACTAGTGTTTCTTGTTCTGAAATTAAAGGAACACATGACAGTCTTGATTTTTTTAAAAACTCACGGCGTCCCGTTAGTTTTCCTCTTAACTTGCATCTGTTCAATCATTAATATTAATTGTTAGAATAGTTCAAAGCAAATTATTTTCGCATATTATTATTATAATATTGCACCAGTAATATATTTAAAAAATTGGTAAAATAGTGAAGAAAGTTGAAATATCAATTTTTTATTTAATTATATGCAAGCAGTTTTAAAGTCAAAATGACGCAGGATAAGTAAATCGAGGAGCAAATTTTAATGTTTGAATAAAACGCAAGATTGCCATGTGTCCCTTTAAATATAGCTACACTAGTTTGTGCTCATCCCTCGAAGTGTCTTTATATACGCCAAGGAAAGAAGGTTATAAAAAGCTTTATTGAAACAAACACTTCCGCAAAGGATACCAATACTTTTAAAGTGACACACGGCAATATTGCTTTATTTTCACCCAGCATTATGATGAAACCTTCAATTGTTCTATGCTGATAACTTATACTAGTAATGCTAGTTTTGTTTTTGTGGTGCTTTACGTCATTTTTAACACACGTCATTTTCAACACATGTAAGGTTATATATGATTGTGGCCGAGGCAGACCACCCACTTTTCCTGAGTAAAACCGGTACTGTATACCTCCCGCCATCCGTAAAAATCGACACTCCCCACTTACAAATCGAGCTCCCAGCGCGACTCGAACCGGCAGTTTGCAAGTTAACCCCGTTAGAGGCTATAATGAATCAATCATTTTATTCATTTTCAAAATAACGGATTTGCATCAAGGGAAGTAATTCTAGCCAGTCTAAATTATTCAAATTGTACAATCAAGTTCTATTATTATTTTACACACAATGTATGGCGTATTATAGCCAACTTATTAATATTAAAGGGACTAGAGGCGATCTGGAATAAGTTGTGTAAAACCTAATACACTTAAGGAAAAAGTAAGCGGAATATATACTGTGTACTGAAATATAATTAGTTATAGCTTTTAGTTAAATGCACGTCGAGATATTTGATTATTAATACAGAGTTGCGTTTCTTTGTTCCTTTAGTATACAAATGAAACCTATCATCATGGGATTCAGATTCATGAATAATAATCAGAAGATAAATGTTTATTAAAGTGTCACAAAACATATTACATATAAAACCCTCAGTACAACATATTAAAATAGATGAGATTTTGGGCCGATATCGATCTATGAGACACTAATATCATATATAGAATTCAGTGCATGTAAATAAAATAACAGATAAAACGTAGTATTAAATCGAGTCCATTGTTAATTATTATTTGTGAATATGTTTGTTGTGTAAAACTCGACGACCCGGCTGGTTATTGTTGTTAAATCATACATATTAATTCGTATGTGGTTTATATTGCTTTATGTTGTGCACATATAAGAAAAGTGTACTTCGATAACAACACAATACTTTTTTTTAGCCTTAAAACATCATATGAAATGTGTATTTTATGAAGATGGTCACTACATGATGGCATGAATTACATAAAATACATCAAATATAGTATGTACAGGATACGTGACCGACAACCTGGTTTGTTCAACTTCCTACAGACATAACGGTAAACTCATGAAAGCCGTAGTGGTTTTATTTGAGATTTGTTTGTCATTTTGAGCAATGATAGTAGTTTTTCAATTCAATTTTGTAAAGATAGCAGGATATATAGTTGATATTATTTATATTGTTGGTTCGCATCTAAGGACGCTATCTCGTATATTGTGCCCGGATTTGAGTACTCCGCTTTGTTACATACAGATAGAGTTAATGCCCAGCCTTCGTTCATGTTTATACAGTTGAGATATTGCGAAGATTAACACCATCGAGTTCACATTTTATTTGAGAAGTAACATTTCTTATTGATGAAAAATAAAATTAAATTCATAAACATCAATCTAACATGTATACATATTTAGATTTCCATTAAATTCAATTTACATAACTTTATTTCATGTAAACAAAACTGTTAAATATTCAAATTAAGTGATACCGCCACGTTTATTACCGATCATAACCGCTAGACGGTTACATTTTAAAACTATTGTATTAATGCACTCTAAAAAGTAGAGGAACATTAAACATATTTCAGAGTAATAATAAACACACCATTTCTGATAGCACTTAAAACGTTAAGGAACAAAATATATTATTTATTCACTTACACTTTACAGTTGTTCGTGATACACAAAAGCATTATGCATTTACCTGTCAATTACAGGCTCCACTGAGTTTTAATTGCTTTACAACTTGTTACTTCGGCAGTCTCAAATGAAATTAGATTAGATGGGCGGGGCTATAATCGGTAGTTTACAGATTATGGGAAGTCCGTAGTAAACGATCGCGGCGTACTTTGAAGTTTTTGGAAGTACGCTGTACGCCTTTGATGTTAATTTTCGCCGTACAACTACGATATTTGGACGTAATTTACGGCCGTACGCCCATTAACGGAAGCCCTGGCAGCATACATACAAATTGAGTATACACGTGATTAATTATGGTGTATGACAATATGTATGACAGTACATTCAAAAGTATTGATTGATTAATTGAATTGGGGTTTTAAGGCGCACCAACACATGAAAAGGTTATATGGCGCCTAACAGGCATGAAAATGCCAGGCTCATCTTCCATGTACATCGAGATAAAATATGGAAAATGGGCCTAGAACCTTCTCACCCTGAACTGCAGAGTTGCTGCAAATTCTATCGTAGAAACTCCATTTACGCTGGAGCCACGTTATTGTTTTTCTGCCACTGCTCTTTTGATGCGAGCGAGATAGCACCTGAAACAATGCAGGGATCATGATGAAGACCTTTAATGAATATGCACAAAAAATGATAAAATGAACATGACTTTGGGGGGATTCTACCCCTCTGCCTACCCCACCAAAGGGATCTGTAGTGGCCCTATTATTTGCCCCGTGACCAAACGAGGGCCCTCGGGAACCACACGTAATTATATCAAAAAAATATGGATATGTAACGTATCTATAATAAACATTGGATGAACTCTTAACAATTTCATTTTAGTCCTAATGAAACTGACACTAATCACAATATAAAGTAGGGAATTACGCTCAAACAAGAAAATCAAATTTGATTAAAAGCCAGTTTGTTCTCAATTAAGTATTATTATTATTCAAACTAGTTATACGAAGCTTAAAGGCCTTATTGATTATTTTACTTAGCATGTGTATTTCTGATTTGTTATTACTTTGTAAGAGAAGCGTAAATTTGTACATACTAGCTCTATATCTATAGAAACGCTTTAAATCTGAATACAAGGGACATATAAAAACAAAATGATGCTCGACTTCTAGTCGTCGTCTACTTCATTTAAGTTGCAAAGCTGCCATACTCGAGTATTCTTTTCTATTCTGTTTTCGAGTCTGCCGAACCTACCAGTAGGCATACGTAAATTATGTGCCAATATGCGTCATTTTGTTAAGAGATGTGCGTACACTCCTCGAGAAAATAATATCCAAGTAAGGTTTAGGTGCAAAACTTTCAACTACTTTATACAACGCAAGACTGATTCGTATCAACTGTGGCACTGAATAGTAGTACAAAGTCATCTAGTAATCTTGTTTAGATCATATTTCACTTCAGTTACATCAATCCCATATATCCATTGTTCATTTCTTTTAAGTTCACCCCGTTTGCGAAATACAAACATTTTAGTTTTAGCTACATTAACTTCCATGTTACTTTTGATACAATATTCTTCTCGCCTATCTAATGATGCTTGTAAATCGTGTGGGGTAAGAACAAACAAAAGTAAGATAATACAAATATCCCTTAAATTAATTCCACAATCTCGTCTGTTTTGAATACATAGGTCCAGGTATTCATCGACCAGTGAGAATGAAATTGATAAATGTATCTCTTTTAAGTGCACAGCTATATCAAAGAAATCAGAGAAATATGTCCACAGTTTAACACATGATTTGTTTGATTGATACATGCTTCAACTTATTTGTAAAAGTGTGCCATTTAAACCCAGATTATATAACTTGAACTATAACGCATGTCTATATTTAAAGTCAACGAATGCACAATATAATCTATTGTTTTCAAGCAAAACATTTTCAATTAATGCATGTAATATAAAAATAGCGTCTGTTGTTGTACATCCTTTTTTAAAAACAAATTGCGAGTCTAATATAACATTAATCTTATTACACCTTTTGGATATATACGTTGGTTTAAAATACAATTAAACAGTTTTCCAGAATGACTCAATAAAGTTATTCCTCTGTAGTTTTTTAACATTATTTTTATCACCTGATTTATGTAGCGGTATAATAAAACATGTTGCCCATGCCCGGGGAAATACTCCTGCATCCAAAATCCTATTAAAAATAGCAGCATTATGTCCAGACAATATACACTGGTCTCAGTAAAGTACTCGTTTAGTAGCTCATCTTCGCCGCAAGTTTTTCTACGCTTTAGCCATGATACCTCATCATGAGATGTTCCTTTATCTAATTCTTCAAAAATTGAAACAACATCTTCAAAATCGTGATTATCATTAAAATGTTCATCATCTCTATGCGTAGAATGTACAAAGTCAGCAAGCCTTTTTTCAGTTTCAAAAGCGGGACTTAAGTACTAAAGAACATGGACATATATTATATAATGCTCCTTTGCGATATACAACCCATGCAACCCGTTCCTTTTAAAGGGAAGAATAATAACACTCCCACAAGCCAGCAACGAGTAATGAAAAACGCACCTTAACTCCATATGTTTATGCTGTTGGATTTCTCGCAAACAATTTGGAATAAAACTGCTGAACCAATATTTTCTGTTTTTTAAGTCTTGAATCTTGATACCTAACTTGTCTTACATGGTTATTGGCAGGCTGTTATGATAAGCAGTTACAGCAGTTAGTTACTCTGTCATTTACCATTGTTTACTATATGGATAATCATCAACAGAAAATTGTTCCACTAAATTTCAAGCTGCATTAATCTGTCTCGGAATAAATTCCAATTGCTTTTACTGACCTTTTTATGGTTTGACTTCTGACAGTATTATAGAATAATGTTTTTGAGAAAATGATTTCGTTGTGCGATGCAGCTAAAAAAAAACGGAAATGCACGTTGCATTTCACAACACCAATGTGGAATGCACTACATCCAGATATGCACGTAAAATATTAAATGTGGACTTGTTATATGGATTATATCATGTTTGTCCATAATGCCACAAATTCTAATCTTTTTAAACGGATTTGTTTTGTGGTGCGTTTTCATTGATCGTGGGTATATTTTCTGAACTAGTTAATAACTGTGCAACAAGCAAATTTGTTTGTAAAGCAAAAGGGGTGGTTGGGTTTTGGGGTGACATGTCTGGTAAAACCCGAATGATTTACCAGTTCAAAAAAAACATAAACACACAAACACTGACGAATCCCCCAATGTACAAAAACGTCAGTACACATAAGAATCCAAAACTGACTTTTCGACAAACAGATTCGCCATCTTCTGTTTGTGGTTGAATATCATACGCCAGATCCACGTCTTTCATGTATTTCACGGAATAGCGACTGTCGTCGATTGCGTCCGTGCGTAGAGCATCACGTGACTTTGTAAACATTGGTCTGAACAAAATCAGCAGAAGAAGGACGATACCAACACATCCAGCAATTCCGTCAATGATGTCACGTGCGAAATGACGTTTCGACACCGCATATTCCTTTGCATATACCAAGTAGTAACCAATTTGGTAGCCCATAGTCTCATACAAGTACATGAAAAACATAAGTATAATCATCACATATATTCTTTTGAAGCGTGTTTTGAACAATACCATGTCAGACTTGACTTCCAATATTAAATAATACATTTGAAATGGTAAAAACATGGTAGATATCACTGGAAAGAAGCAATAAATAATCCATAGCAGGTCGTATATATAATCGCTGTCGCTGTTCGTTTTTGAGGACTGTGCCTGGTAGTAGTAGTCAGCAAACCTGACCCATCCCAGGGCACACTGAACACAAATAAGAATCAAGCATGTTAGTTTTAGAAATGGTTTACACTTGTTTTCCTCCATAATGTGGTTGACAAAAATACGTTAAACACTCCTCGGTATGTGGCGAAAAACAGAACCGATGAAAATCCTGCAGCGCTTTTTAAGTTATAGTCAATATTTAATCTATGATTCTGCGTCAAAGCTGTTATTTTCCTGAAAAACACAACACATCATGTATGAGAAGTAATTACTGTGTAAAGATATCAATAACACTTCTCTGCCATATACACATACTAGGTAATAACTGCGTCAAGCATGCACACCCTCCTTCAACTAGCGTAGCAGGAGTTAGGTTGCTAGGAAACAGTAAGAATGCAAAAAAAGAAAGAATATGTTCTGTTTTGTTTTGTTTTGTTCTTGAAAACTGTGGCTGAAAAAGTAATGTTCATTTTGGTGAATTTGACCGATAATGACCTCTGACACCAAGAGCCAGACTCTGGATTCAAAGCCTTCGATTTCGTCTATTTATCCTAGGCAACTACTGTGCAAAATGTGAGCACCTCCTTAAACTGGCATAGGATGCGTTGTTTATGTTACAAGGAAACAATTCCGGGGCTTTTTTTAACTTCTATGTAACAGAGGCCTGTAAAAGGCATCTTCCCAATTGCAAATTTGAATGTGTTTTTTCTTTCCAGAAGTGGCAGAACGTTTTTCCAATCAATTTAATTGATTTGAATTGAATTGGGGTTATACGGCGCACCAACACAAGAAAAGTTCTATGACGCCAAACAGGGATGAACAGGCTCATCCTCCATTTACATCTAGATAAAAATATGGAGAATGGGCCTAGAACATTCTAACCTGCAGAGTTGCTGCAACTTATATTGTAGACACTCCATTTACGATGGAGCCACGACTCCGCATTTACATATGCGGTGTCATGAAGAAGACCTTGAATGAGCATGATAAAAAAATGACAAAAGGAACATGAAGGTGGGTCCTACCCATCTGCCTTTTCCAATAAACAAAAAAGCAGCCTCCAAGAATTTGAGAAAAATATTTCTGCCATGTGTTTTTGTATTTTAAGTAGGTAATTACAATAAATAATGGATGACAATATAAATAAAGGATAGTACCGTCATATTTACTTAACTCATGAATCTTACATTGTCCCAAAAATGAGAAAAATAAAAGCATTTTTCACCTCAAATATGGACAGGCCTGGGCCTCTTTCCTATTTTGTGAAATAAAAGCCCTCAATTTAAATGCATTTTGACCCCAAGACTTATCGACTCCTGGAGAGGAGGATCCATACATCAAATCACAAATGCCGTTCCAGAGTGTATGTCATTACTCATAGCATATAAGACATTTTATTAAAAACAATATTAAATACCGTGGGTTAAATGTTCATTTTGGTAAAGTTGACATTTTGACCTTGACCTTGACCGGAAATTGAACCGAAACCTTCGTTGTTATCTAGGCATCCTCTATATCAAATATGAACAGTTATGAAGGAGTTTAATTTACAAGCAAAACCGACGGACGGACGGATGACACCAACCACTGTATCTGCTCGAAAAGTGCGGATATAAACAGTTATATAACTTGCATATGTGTGAAATAACGTTCAATATCAGGGGCTAATATAATACGTTTATTGATAATATAATCCAAGTTACGCCGAAAACGCTTTCTAAACTGATGTTTAATTTACATATACATGCTGCATTTATCATATCCGGTAGTCATAAACCCAACTTGCCAAGTGAGAAAGTGTCGATTCTTACGGATGGCGGGAGGTATACATTACTGGTTCTATACAGGAAAAATGGGGTGGTCTGCCTCTACCATAAAAAAAATCGACCGTCATATATGGCCTGACATATGCTCAAACGACGTAATACACCATTTAAACAAAACAAACTTTAGAATTCAAATTATGATTTATGGCTACCACATTTCCCAAATTGTATTGAATGTTGATTTATTTGCTGTTTGTTCTTATTTTGTAATCCTTACTGGTAAATAACGAATGTGTATATGCATTTGTAATACGGTCGCTGACATTTCCTTTGTATTTGCACAGTTGTAAATATTTAACTGAAATAACACCCGACAGGATGACTGGTGTACTTTAAGTAATAAATTATGGTATCATCCAGTTTGTTGATTGAAACATCGAGATGGGTGTAGCCCATTGAGGTGTGATGGGTGTAGCCCATTGAGGTGTGATGGGTGTAGCTCATTGAGGTGTTTTAATCAAGCAACGAGATGAGACCATACGCTATTTGTTTTGTAGTATGTCCATTTCATCTGTCTGCCATACTCTAACTTAAAAAAACGGTAGTTACAGTACACCAGTCATTCTGACAGGTGTTACTTTCTATTAAATGATTTACAACTGTGCAAATACAAAAGAAATGTCAGCGACCGTGCTAAAACTAGGTGTGGCAGACAGTAGTTCAATAATATTTAACGTCGGGATTTTAACCATCAATTTTCAACTTTTTTTTAATTTTTTTAATTTTTTTTTTATTTTGACTTTATCCCGAGGTTAAATCGCTAAGCTAAATTTCCCGTTAGCAAATTTCCGCCCTGATTTCAGGTCGGAACCAAAATCGTTAAATTCGTAGTTTTCCATGGAATGTTGTGCAAATAATGTATATATAATGAAAGATAAACATAAAAGTCACTGAAAGGTGACCTACCTGTGATTAAATTGATCCAATTACTGTTTTAATTCCATATTTAAATTTCTCTTCCTATCACATACAATGTAAAGTAAAGTTGAATCTGCCGCCTGGCGGGCTGTATCGAATGTAAGGATTAAAAATGAACGAAATTGAATTTACTATTATTCGTACCACGTTTCGTAGCCATATCGGTACATGTCGTAATTTTCTAATTTTTGCGTGAAAACATAAGTATTTCATCGAAATAAATGCTTAGGTTAAAGATCGAATTTTAGAATGTTTTAAAAACACGGATGGTGCAATACGTATTGTTATAGCAACTGTGGCACTGGGAATGGGGCTTGACATCAGAGATGTTGATCTTGTTGTCCATTATGGTTGTCCGGCATCTGTAACCTCGTATTGGCAGGAAGCAGGCAGATGTGCACGCGACGGACGAGTGGGGTTTAGTCTGATTCTCTTTGACGGTCTTACTCTTCGCTTAAAGACGACCAAAAAGGACATTTTTGATATTTTAAAAAAAGAAAAGACTAACTGCTTCCGACAGGAAATTCTGGATATATTGACTGTTGGAGACAAAACTGTATTAGAAAGAAAGCCGTGTTCTGCATGTGAAACTGATGTATGCAAGTGTCAGTGCTGTACAAGTTGTTACATTTGTTGCAAGAAATGCAAATGCTCAGAACGTGTTTCATTCAATGTGCAACATTTCCTTTCTAATTAAAGTAAACAATCGTATTAATTATCACGCGGACATGAAAGTGAGTGAATGGGAATTGTCCCGCTTGCCTAACATATGCCATCTGCATTTGCCACTGACATACTCACATCGAAGAAATTTGTTGAATGCGAATTGTCCCGCTTGCGTAAATAAGTCATCTGCAGTTGCCAGTGAAAAGTTGACAGCAATGAAACTGGATGAATGGGAATTGTATCGCCTGCCTAACATATGTCATATCCAGTTGCCAGTGCCAAGTTCAGAGCAGACATTTGTTGAATATGAATTGTTCCGTTTGCTAATGCATTATAATTTTCAATTATAGAAAACATTAGAAGCGTATGGTGTAGTGTGTGTGTGTGTGTGGTGGTGGTGGTGGTGGTTGTGATGTGTGTGTGGTGGGGGGGGGGGGGGACTGGGGGACGGCGGAGCCATGTTTGGGGGGGGGGGAGGACGGTGGAGCCATGTTTTGGGGGGCGTAATTTACGATAAAAAGGCCTACGGCCCACTAACAATTTGCAAAACGTTCGGCAAGTGTCTTAATTGTTTTGCTGTGTGTGTGTATGTGTTTGTTGGTGGGCGCGCGCCCTCCAGCGCCCTAAACGTTGCCCCGCCGCCACCCAACCTAAATAAAAACAGATCGCATTCTTCAGTGGGGCGAACGTTTACACCCACTCCCTAAACAAACTTCATATATATTGGGGTGCGGAGCCGCCGCACGCACCCACACCCGTAAAACATGCAAAAAAAATAAAGGAAGGTCATTTCCTTGTTGGGCGTACATTTACGCTAGAAATGCCTACGCCCCACTCAGAGTTTCACAAACTTTGGGCATTTATTTTTTTGCTGTATGTGTGTTTGTGTGTGGGCGCGCGCCTTCCTCTCCCATAAAACCGCCCCCACCCGGCAGCCGCACGCACCCACACACGTGAAACAGGCAAACAAAATAAAGGAAGGCCATTTCCTTGTTAGGCGTACATTTACGCTAGAAATGCCTACGCCCCACTCAGAATTTCCCAAACTTTGGGCATGTTTATTTCCTCTATGTCTTTGTGTATTGGCGCGCGCCTTCCACCCCCATAAAACCGCCCCATACCCCCCAAAAACGTTTTCCGCATTTTTTTAGTAGGGCCTACGTTTATCGCCCTCCACCGCCCCCCCCCCCCCTCCCCATCTCACTCCACCCACCCCACCCCACATACACACACATTCCCCAAATAGGCAGACGTACGCCTCTCTCTCTCTCTCTCTTTCTCTCTCTCTCTCTCTCTCTCTCTCATTATGTTAGTTGGTGTCTGTGTGTGTGTGGGAGGGGTGGGGGGGTGTAGAGGTGGAAGAGGGATGTGGGAGTGCGGGGGTGCATAGGGCATGGAGTGTGGTGCATGGGGCCGAGATTTCAGCGATGTATATCACATTAAAAAGGGACATGTTAAAAATGCGTTTTCGGATTATATCCTATAAAAGTCATAATACACATATTACACATATTTATAATTTATATAGCCGAATTAATGCGGTGATCAATGCAAAATAGGTAGACACACTTATTTATATTGATAAACCACTCAATCTATACTTCTATATTATTTTATATACGTAATAAACGCACATATTTCCTTTTCGTACTAGAAAATAATCATTAAAATTGGTTTCGTCTAAAATATTTCTACTATTTTACAAACCCATGTCTTTCAAAACCAACATGGTTGCAGCATCAATGTTTTTGTGAAGACGATTTTTATTTCGAACGACAGTGATGATTACTGGTGAATATCACACACAAGATACAAGTAGAATGCTTTTTTACTGTTTATTTTATCATTTAGCAACAACAAACACCACGATATACTTCTGGTATAGATTTCTGAATTTGCTAACGGGAAATAAACTTCACCGATAAAACGTCACATTATTGAATAAGTAAAAATAAAAATAAAAATGTAAAAAATAAAAATTGATATAAATTAAATGTCTCCATGAAAGATTTAAATATTGTGTGACGTTTTATGTTATAGAACTATGGCAGACAGATGAAACATGCTACAAAACACATAGGGGTCTAATGTCGTTGATTTATTGAAACACCTCGATCTCGATGTTTAAATCAACCAACTCGACAAGACCACACTCCACTATTAAGATGAACCGATAAAACAACAAATCATATATCATACATATTATATAACGCAGTAAAGTAAATATCTACTTACCATGATAATAATCAATACATCGTAGCTTTATCCGCGGATATATGATAAGGATAACTGGTATACGCTTGCATATGTATGTAAACAGCGTGACTTACATATCTACCCATACATATCGAGCTCTCAACTACACAGCCGTAGATTTAACTTAGGCATATAGTTGAATCAACACTTCCAGTTTTAGCGGCTAGGTCAAAGGTTAAAGGAGAAAACCGCTTATATCATTGAACAATTCACCACTGTAAATGCAGTACGGCGTAATATGACTACCACTCAGGACGCAAGTGGTTATTTTCTTTCGCATCTCCACTCACTTGACAACTGTATAGCAACGTTGAAAATAGTTCCCCACGGAGTACCTCATTGAAAACCCCCTGAAAATCCGCCATTTTGTTGGCTTGAAATGACCTTTGTTGTTGTTGTTGTTAATTCTGAGGTTTTAAGTCCCTCCGCCAACGAGCACGTCGAGAGAACCCCGTCTAGAATGACACAAGTGCCAACTAACACAACGGTGGAACCCTGACGCGATGGGCACAATAGAGTCTGGACTTCTCTAGTGGAGTGTGTTGGTTGATCTGGTGCTGCTGCTGTGGTTGTCGCTTCTGTTGTGTGTGTGTAGGTGGTTGTCGCTTTCGCTCTGTGTAATTTTCGCTGCGGCGGTGAAGTGGTCTGGACTGGTCTGGCATGGTGGTCTGCTGCTGGCGTGGTGGTCTTCATCCGCTACTGTGTCCTACATCCACTACGAGTTGGTGACGGTCTTGCTTAGGGCCACACCCATCACAGTATGACCCCTGCGCCGCACACACCGCCCGATGTCTGTGTCACCCTGAAAAAGATCAGGGATCTGGAGACATCAGATGATGTGTGCTGTGATGGGACGCAGGAGACACCTTCACATTCAGTCAACCGATATTCAATTCAAACCTGAGAGTGACAAGTTCTCAGGTATTGAATATCGGCAGTGCCCTCTCCACGACGTGCACGTAGTGAAGATCTAGAGAAGGGCTTGAAATGACCGGAAAAAAAAAGAAAAAAAAATCGAAATTCTTTTATACGCAGACATTATTGGCACTACATCCTCAACTTGAAATTATTTATACCAATGAAAAGAATGTCATAAGTCAAAGAAAACATCAAAATATTTATTGAGTGCTTTCAAATCGAGCTTCAAGCATGCAAAATACAGCGATTTTTACGCCGATGTTGTCAATTCAGTCAAATTCGAAAGACTAGCATGTTAATGTCTGAATGTAATGTTATATATTCTGTTAACACGCTATTTCAACAACTTATCTTGTGTCCGAATCCAATCTTTAAAACGGCTAGAGAAAGGCTATATAATCAACGTTATAGGGGGTATTCTCAACATTATTATTACAGATGAGTATTACGTAATACCTAAGGGAAGTAACCCTGTTTAACAAATTGAAGTGCGGATCCAGGGTCGGGGATGTGGGGATTTTTAAGGAAGAGTTTGGGATTACGGTGCACCAGACCACCAAATAAAAAGCATATGTTGCAAACATGAATGGAAATCCAGGGTACACTTCATTTATTTGCAGAATGGGTCTATAATCCGCAAGACATCGAGTTTTCAGCACATTCTATTGTTCTATTGACGAAACTCAATGTAAGTCACGATACCTAAATTGTGTTTGAGTTGCGTAGCTCCGAAATAAATAAAAAGTATAAACAAATATATAAAAAAAAATATAAATATATATATATATTAATAAAAAGGGCTCATTTCAACTATTTTCAAATATTGAGATCCTCATTTTTTTAAAATTATTTATTGTAACAAATGGCCTAAGAATGTTTCGACTTTAAAACAGCAACAAAAAAACCTAGCTCTTCCTATGCCACCCACTGAATATTTAAATCCCGCTGTCCTATTTTGAACTGCCTCTCTATTTCTCCCACAGCAGACCGGCCTTTTTTTTTTTGAACCAAGTCATGTTAAATTAAGCCTTTAATGTTCGACATGACCTGCGAATATTATGAAAGAAAACGTTAAGAACACCTCACCATCTCATTACATCCGCCGTAAACCAGTATCGAGCTGTCTTTTTTTTTGGCCAAAAAAAGTAAAGGTTGTGCTATTTTATGCTCTAAAAAAAATACGGTAGGTCGGTAGGCATTTTTTTTTGGGGGGGGGGGGGGGGGGGGGGGTGCACTTTTTGGGGGGGGGGGGGGTGCACACTCTACTTACGAAACTCAGTTTAAACTTGAGTCACGAAAACTAAATTATGTGTGATGTGCGCAGCTCCGATTACTGCCCCCCACCCACGCCGTCACCACTTCAAACACCTAACCCAATCAAACAAAACAAAATCCATAATAAAAGTGCTCTTTTCAACAACAAATAGTGCGCCCCTCTGAAGAATGAAGAAAAACTAATTTATTGTAAACATCCGCCGTAAACCGGTATCGAGCTCTTTTTTTTTGGCCAAAAAAAAGAAAAGGTTGTGTTTCCTATTCTATGCTCTAAAAAAATTACAGTAGGTCGGTAGGCATTTTTGGAGAGGGGTGGGGGGGGGGGGGGTGCGGGGGTGATTACTGCCCTCACCCACGCCGTCACCACTTCAAACACCTATCCCAATCAAAGAAAAAAATCCATAATAAAAGTGCTCTTTTCAACAACAAATATTGAAGAATGAAGAAAAACAAAGTTATTGTAAACATGGCCTAAGATTGTTTAGACTTTAAAAAAAAAAATAGCACTGCCTCCCACTGATGATTTAAATATCGCTGTCGTATTGTAACTGCCTCTTATCCCTTAGCAGGCCGGAATTTTATATTGCGCATCAGTTCATGTTGACGTAAGCCTTTAATGTTAGAATGGTCTGCGAAGGTTTTGAAAGAAAAATGTGAAGAAGACGCACATTCCCATCTCCATACATCCTGTGCAGACCCACCCCCTTTTGTTGTGGTGTATGTGTGTGTGTGCAGGGGTGTGGGAATGTTACCTCGTGCTTAAAAAGATGTTGACCCCCATCGTGTTATCGCTTTTATCCCCACCCCATCCTCCTATTTTGAAATCATAATTTCCGATATCATAGTGTGCTCTTTTTAACTATAAGGTAAACATTATTATATGAAACGGAGACTCCCACGGGTCACATTTTAAAACAAGTATCCGTTATATGTCGTATATAAATAAAGTACAACTACATTATATCTCAGATGTACTTTTATATAAAAATACAATGATTCCAGATGACGATACAAGTCTGGAGATCTAACCCTCCATAACATCGCAAGACGTGTGAACATATGTACATGCATTCCAAAAACCAGACCAGATTTGAAAGAAGGACCCAAACTTGCACACAAAAAGGATGGTTTCGTGACCCCGTAAAAAACAACAACAACAAACTCAGCGGGCTAAACTTGTTTTTGCTCGTTAATTACTTATTTCAAAAGTTACATGCCACCCATTACTAATATCACTAATCCTCGATCCGCCTCTGACTTCTAGTTCAGTTATTAAACAATTTCAGACATATAACAAAGAGATGTGAAACTGTAAAGTTTATTATGGTATTTTCAATACTAAATACTTTGAGCAAATAAGAACTTCGAAAACTTCACTTGGTAAACTTGAAAGGGTAGCCACGTGATGTTTAGCTACTACACCGGTTGATCGGAAGTTTCCTATCTCCTAGTTATTAGATCTGTGTATGATTTTAAATAAATTATGCAGAATGGATGCAGGACTTAAAAGTTTCTGTATATTTTGTTGAAGAAACGATTTTTTTAAAAATAGAGTCCCGATCTTTCTGCCACCATCTAATCAACACAAGCATAAATCCCCTAAAATCAGGAAAGTTGGTAATTTGCCTTGAATAATGGTGTGAAACTCAACGTCTTTACGTTCCCGGCCACGGAGGCTCATATACTTTTTTTTTTATACTTTATACTTATATTTGAACAAACTGTATAGTCTATAGCCAAAGGCTTGCATTAATTTATGATAGAATAGAAATATAGAGAGAAGAAGAGATAGTGTTATTATGTATATATAGTAATGGCTCTTTACTATAACATATACAATAAACTCATATGCTCTATATCCTTCTTTACTATCGCAATTCAAGCCTGTGGGTTGGCATTCATTAATAAAGAAAACATGTCGATATAATTATGTTCAGTGGTTCTTTGGAAGTTTTTTTTTAATAAGGTTTCGACCTTTTATAGCAATAGCCGCCATAATGGATGTCGCGCTGACCCAATTTAACAACGACGGACGAAGTGTGGTCCCAATATGGTTGTCAGCTTACAACAAAAAAGCGACCCCTCAAAAACACACAAAAAAACGTTCAATGTCCGAGTTTTTATCGTAAAATATTTATTTCAGAAGTTACGCAGCACCTATTCACAAAACCTGAATCCGCTTCTGGATTGGCCATGAAAGTAGATCAGTGGGTGCGTTCAGGGTTCTCGCATCGGTTACTCTCACCGTCGGTTCGCCGATATAACCAATCTTCTCGCAACTCTACAGCTGAGGTAGTATCAAATATCGGTGGCCATAGGTAACCCAACGTTAACCAACGTGGTTGCCCATGGGATATCCCTGAACACTGTGTAAGCTGGAGGCCTGGGTATTGTGATCATTTCTGCTCGACTATTTGCAAAATCCCTTTATGCATGACAAAGTTACAGCCCGGACAAGATCGGACTGCATGGACTGCATGACCTCTAAGTGTGACATTTGATCTGGGACCTGGGTATTGTGATCATTTCTGCCGAAGTAATTCCATTTATGCATGACAAAGTTACAGCCCATACAAGATCGAACTGCATGACCTCTAAGTGTGACCTTGACTTTTGAGCTAGAGTCCTGGGTGTTGCGCGTGACATATCATCCTCTTATGGTGATCGTGTGTGCCAAGTTATTTCAAAATCCCTCTACGCATGGCAAAGTTATAGCCCGGACAAGATCGGGCAGAGGCACGCAAATACACCGAAAAGCCATGAGACAACTATGTCGAGCTGTCCGACAATATAACCCTTACCTTTGACCTTCTAACAAAAATATTACTGATAGGGGAGGTTGTGACCTTGGAATTTGAAAGCCGACAACTTGTTTTTCCTGTCCCTTTAAACTGTAGCTTATTCTGAGATATGAAATCAAATGTTTTATATCCTGTTAACACATCATATTAGGTAAAATTGGGACATCTACCTCAGAGAGAAACGAGATGGAGTTTATCATCAGACATGCCTATGCCAGGGAATGAACCCACATGCAGAGGTCTGCAGCAATAGTACTAGCACTAGGCCTTATCCACTTTGCTACCAAGATGGTGCTACACTCTGGATAAGCTCTTAGTATATATTAAAGAGACACATGCCAGTCTTACAAGAACATTACTACTTGATGTATTAATTCCATTCAATGTTTACCTTTAATAACGCACGAATGTCAGATCATTTTATTATAATCTAAATATAATAATTCCAGACACTGGAAGAAATCAAAATTGCCATGTGTTTCTTTAATGATGTTCATATACCATTCAGGGATTTTTTTGCAGTCTATGAATAACATGAGGTCAATGACCTTGAAGCTCTACCGATAGGTTTTTGATAGCTAGATCAGCATTCCTGTGAAGTTTCATGAAAATCCGTCAAGTAGTTTCAGAGGAGTAGTCGCTACAAGTTTTCATTATATAACTCTGTGTAAACAAAGATGGCCGCTGGCATGTTTAACATCAAATCAAAATAATGTTTGACAAGGACCAACATCATGTCATGCTGATCATTTTAGAAAAAGTCCCATATCAATATCACTTAGAGTTTTCAAGAAGTAGTCGCTACAAACTTGTTTTTTAAAAATCTATTTTTAGATTTCTTGGATTTCACATCAACATGAATTTTTGCTAGGATCAGCTAGACTTCATGGGCAACATTTCTGTAAAGTTTCATGAAAATCCATTCAGTAGTTTCAGAGGAGTAGTCGCTACAAAAAAAGTTTACGGACGGACTGACAGACGGACGACGGACACCGCACCACGGCATAAGCTCTGCTGATCTCTGATCAGTAGAGCTAGTGATAACAAAGCAATCCAAGCATGTACCCCGACACAAACATTCTGAAGAAATGTGTTTTTTGTTGTTTTTTATAATACTTTATTTATCTTCAATGAAGTACAGTTAAACACGACTTGGCTTCCATAACTTGCAATATAGACTTGCAACTCTGGATTATCTTTCAACATAGACTGGCAACTATGGACCGGTCCTGGAAAAGATAATAATAATACTGGTAGATGGAACTCCTTAGTATGTGTAATATCCTGTAATTTGATGGATGTTTTTTTGCTACAAATCTACTGCTAAATTATTTGGAATTGAATACTTTCTAGACGCATATTAATTTATTTTGAAGACGAGAAACAAGATGCACAAGGGGGCCTGTATCGTTCTATTTGCTATACAAATCTGGTGGAAATCAGTTAAAGGGGTTGATGCACTATTTTCAAACACTATTTATTTAATAGGGGTCTGAAAAACTTGAAAAAAACTGAAAGAATTGTCAAAATGCCACGAAAAACAAAGGAGATATGACCTTTTGAAAATTTGCAAAGAACATAAATGGAGACGGCCATCTTTGAACAATGACGTCATCTTGCCATTTTACCATATATGGCATATTGACAAAATGTCATTTAAAGCAAAGAAAATTACTGCAAATGAAAAATTATCATACAATTTATACATTTTACATCTGTATATTTATTTTTAATCAATTTGCAGTGATTTTCTTTGCTTTAAAATGCATTTTGTCAATATGCCTTATATGGTAAAATGGCGCGATGACGTCATCGTTCAAAGATGGCCGCCTCCATTTATGTTCTTTGCAAATTGTAAATAGGTCATATCTCCTTTGTCTTTCATGGCATATTGATAATTCTTTCAGCTTTTTCAAGTGAAAATAGTGCATCAACCCCTTTAATGATGGACAACTACAAGCAGGACTTTTTTCCTGCTTCCTGCTATCAGGCTACGGGCCGAAATTCGGCTAGGTATTTTTTCACAAGTTTGTTCACAATTAAAACCTTTAATTACTGATAGTTTTTGATAGCTAGATCAGTATTCCTGTGAAGTTTCATGACAATATGTCGTTATATTTTTAGCTTTAACGACCATCTTGGATTTCACATCAACATGCATTTTTGCTACCAGGGCTGTCTTTCTACCATGGGGGAATGGGTCCGGGTCCCTCAGAGGGGGGAATTTTCGCATCAATTTCAGTAAAAAGGGGAATTTTGCATGAAAGTTCAAACATCCACAACACATTATGATATCATCAATATAAAATGAAATCATGCTGATTAAATAGATATATAACACTAAATAGACAAATAAAGCAAGGACTTAAGCATACAATAACACAATTGTATTGTTGTTTATGCCAACCAATATACATTTAACAATAAATGGGTTCAAAACAGACTTGAAAAATATGTATGTTGACTAGCTGTAAGAGTTAGACTATGTTCAAAAAGTACCAATGACAGTTATGTCATTTACTTTGTTCTACTTTCTTCAACACAAGCACAATTAACACTTAGTTCTCTTAAAATTCTAGCCTTTTGTCTTTCAGTTTATTTTTTTATTTATTTTTTTATTTTCAAGGGGGGAATTTTGACACCGAGGTTGGGGAAAAAAGATACTTTTCAGGTGGGGGACTGGGGCCGAATAACGGCCCCAAAAGACAGCCCTGGCTACAATCAATTAGACTTCATTGGCAACATTTCTGTAAAGTTTCATGAAATTCCATTCAGTAGTTTCAGAGGAGTAGTCGATCAAAAAAACAAACAAACAGACGGACGACGGACACCGCATAAGTACGGCATAAGCTCTGCTGATAGAGCTAAAAAATGGTCACAATATTTATAGCCACAATTATGATTACAGTATCTAGGTCATGTTCCATAGCCAGCCTAATTGTTCCAGAAAACTTGGAGTTATGGCCCCTGAATTAAACAAAAAAAATAAAAAATTGGAGACCGAGTGGTGCATATATTTTACAAACATAGTCTTCCAAATTAGCTGGTAGCCCGAATCCCGCAGTCAGTAAAATGTAAATTTTGCAATCTGAGATGCCTGTCGGGCATGTTAAAAATTAGACGAAAATGTAGTACCGAAATGAATCGGAACGAAATCAGACCCGAAATTAAAGTCAGCTTGTAAACTAATTTAAAGGTAGATTTATTTTGTTTATACATCGCCGGAAACAACTATCAATTTCAGAACAGACTGGTTTTCAATTTTTTTTGCTGTTTTCGAACGACGTTGGGGACAATAACAAAGGAGCAATATTTAGTATGAATCAATACCGCGATGTAAAGCCGACTGATAATGAATTGAAGATCATTTCCGGTCTAATTTGTAACCTGTTCGATGAGCTTTCTTTGTTATTTCGAAAGAGCATAACCCAGTAGAAAAAAAGTAATGCAGACGTTAGTGACTCAAAAATAAACAGAACCCGTAATTTTTCGACCCAATGATTGAGAATAAAGTGTCAAAAGAATCAAGTTCTTTATTTTATTTAATTATTTTGTGATATTATTCTATAGAAAATGTAACTTTCTGTGATAATTAAATATACATATTTGTCTAACAACAACACTGAAATTACACTTTAAAAAATTTGTGTCAGTAGAAATGTGTTCGGGCTAGTAAATATTTGCAAGTAACATGCTGATAGGCTAGTAGTAGTAGCTCAAAATGTTTTCCGTGAAGACTGAACATATCTTATTTAAAACTTGACTCCACCTGTCCCAATCTTGCCTTTAATAAGAACCATCTGGAACTTCTTTTGTGGTAAACAACATTTCCCACTGTTACTTAATAACTTTAGAGCGTCTCCATGGCCGAATGGTTGACCTTTCGTTGTAAACCTTCGCCTCTCACCACTGTAGGTTGAAATCCCACTGGGAGCTTACGGATGGCGGGAGGTGTACAGTACTGGTTCTACCCACAGGAACTGGTCACTTTTAATTTTTGCCTTCTATTATTATAATTGTCTATATATATACAATTATAATAATAGAAGGCAAACATTAAAAGTGACCAGTTCCTGTGGTTCTACCCAGGAAAAGTGAGTGGTCTGCCTCCACCACAAAAATCGACCGTCATATATAACCTTGCATGTGTTGAAAAAGACGTAGAACACCATACAAACAATATTCTCAATAATGTTTAGTTTTGAAAACATTTATAGAAGAAAGTTTATCTAAAATATACCTTATGTTATAGCGTCTTCATCCCACAAAAACATGTATGTATGTATCAAGTAATATCGCTTTCAACAAGTTATCTTTCAATACTTTTTTTTAAACAAATTAGGTTTTTCCCCCACAAAATGACCAGGCTAGAGAGTCTTCATAATTTTTAGAAAAAAAGCCGTGACTTGAAATCCTGTAACAAGAACACCGACCAGTTTGGCATATAAATTCATTGTTGTGGACCTAATACTTGGACAGTTATATAGCCACAACGTAATACTTCCCCTTCCCCAGAGCTACAGATAGGCAGGATTAAAAATGACAAAAATACCCAATTAAAACAAAAAAGCATGGGTAACAATAAAGTAATCGTATTTGTCAAATGATAAAACAACCAGTGCAAATTGAGCATTATATTGGTTGTTGATGGGACACCCAGTAACCTTGTATAAAGCCTATTGTAAAAGAAGTTGATTTTAATAGATTTTGTGTATACAATATTAGTGGAATGCCACCCCAAAACAATGTCGCAAACTTTTATTGTTTTATTTTACCCAACTGAAATCATGAAATACCCAATTAAATAAATACAGATGAGTAAATACCGGATTGACCAAAAAGCTTATCTGTAGCTCTGCTTCCCTACTGGCATTTAAAAAGTAAAGATATATATTATAATTATATGCCCTTACCAGCTTCAGCTAACAATTTATACTTCCAAGTGAAGGTATACATTCTTTCTTTACAACAGTGTAGATAAGAAAATGGTTCAATTCCAGAACTTCTGACCTTCCAACCAGCCTCCACACTGAAAAACGTGTAATACAACCTGGAACGATTTTGACTGGTTGAGTTAAACCTGTAACACTACGCAAGTTTATTAGCTGAAAATATTTTATTTATTACAAATTCACCCAGATCTGAGTCATAAACTTATTATTTGTGACAGCTTATAAAAATAATGCACTTTATACAAAACATTGTTGTTGGTTTGTTAAAAAGTTGGCGGAGACTGCTATTTTGTAAAGAGGTAAAACACAAAACTCTTTTATATGCAACGTTATGTCACATATCTTATGACGTTTTGGCGCTAAAGTGTGTCTGACGTCGTGGCGATTCTATGTCCATCTGAATTAATTTTTACTAATTTGATTGCAATGTTATGTGATAAAAAGGATCTTAAACTTGTTCCCATTCCATATAATACTTATGAAACTCGTTATGAATTATTTTTAATTTTAACTCTGCTCGTTAAAATTAAAATAATTCATAACTCGTTTCATAAATCTTATATGAAATGGGAACTCGTTTAAGATCCTCTATGTATTAGCTATATGGCTTAAGTATGTCTTGTTTTGACCATCATAAGACGCGTTACATACAGTTAGCAAAAGCTCTATTTTGGGGTTGAAAATAGTTTTCTGTTGATATTCTTTATGAAATTTTGCAATAATAAGGTAATTATATAGTTTAACTGCACAAACATGCTGAACATGTTTAAATATGATGCTGTAAACTTCTATTAAAGGTTCTATTAAATGTTATCAACCATGTGGTTCCATATCACCAGGGCTTCCACTAAGGTTCAAATTTAGGAAGTCTGAACTTCCTGCATATCAAATTTGGAAGTTCATGGGGAAAATACAGGTTTTTTACAGTGAATTACATTTTGCAAACAGTTTTCAATTCATCCGTCCAGGAATGTATAAAAAACAACACACTATTTTTAAAAAATGTTTTGTTTTTTTATACATTTGGTACCTGAATATGTTGAAGCTAAGTATATAATAAACAAACAGATATACATTACAGTTCCATGTCACAGATAAGCCTCCCCCTTTAGCCAACCCGGACCGCCTTTTATTAAAATGTGCATTAATTATACAAAATGAATTGAATTGAATTTTATAGTTATATAGCTTCCACTCGTGGAGGAAGACCCCATGTGCCCCTGCGGGCAATTTTCGTGCACATGCGGGCACATGGGTGTAACCACCGACGTTCCGCAAGCCAGCTGGATAGCTTCCTTACATAAAGATTCCTATGTCCCTGAGGGATCGAACCTACAGTGGTGAGGAGCAAGTGATTTCAAGTCAGAGACTCTAACCACTTGGCCACGGACGCCCCTTATACAAAATGAAGGGTCACTGGGTGTGTTTATATATGCAAACATACATACAACAATTATAGACAGAGTTCAGTCAAGATCCTAAGCCTGTGTACTACATATCCTAGTTTAGTTGTACAAAAAAATCAACGCAAACAAGCTACTCTAGCACAGTAACATTCAAAGAATCTGAAAAAATAAAATGTTAATTTTAAAACAATTTTCTAATTTTAAAACTTGCGAATTTTGACACTGGCTATAGCATCTGCAGTAAATGAACATTAAAATATATATATTGTAAATTACAAATAACTAAAAAAATAATTATGAAACAATACTGATGTCAAATTTTAATCTAAAGTAGATCTATAAACAAGTTTTATGAGCAGTCTCCACAAAAATGACGAAAAAAATTGTTGCAGCTGTGTGGACTGTAAACAGAACTATGCACCGCGAACGTACTGTAATAACTGTGAGATGCCCCCTAACACGATTTACACCAACTGTGAGTAAGTTATTGCCAAATAACAAATATCACGCCAAAACCATCAAAATAGTACTTATATAAATCGCAAATAAATATTGATGTGTTTCTTAAAATCAAATATTTCCAAAATGAACTGAAATATCGCTTTTTTTACCAAGAACTACGGAAATTCGACCCAATGTGAAACAAAATGGCTAACCATACAAGCAGGCAGAAACAAAGAGACCGATTTTTAAAATTTTAGCGCATTTAAAAGTTATTAAACAATCGTGAACAACTATACAAATTTCAACCAATCAATGATTTGTAAAAATTGCGCATTTTTAATAAAAATATTTCGCGAAAAGCCTCCCAAACCGCCCATTTGGAGTCTCACGTCCAGCAGCCAAATTTTCTGCATTTTTAACAAAATCAGCTGTTTGCAGGTCCGTCATTTAACACCAGTTACAACGAAAGTATCCAACATAACATGATACTTACCATTTTATTTTGCTTAAACTCCTCATTATAACACTTTATAACATTCCTTGTTGGCCATATTCTGATAAAATCCTCTCAAATTAGAAGAAAACGCTGACTCGAAGTGTCACTTTTCAAACAAAATGACGACTTCCTTTCCTGAGGTTCCGCATGGGGGTATTTTTCAAATATCGAATACGTTATAAAGAGTTTACCGAAATACTGTTAGTTCGATTGTTTTAATTGGGTGATATGTTAAACAATATTGTTTAATAACTCACACACTGTTGGGCAGTTGAATCCCTAATTTCGAGATCGTCAATTTACATGGTTCAGAATGTTCACACCGCATATTTCAGCCATTGGGGCTGATTAACGAACTTTCCGTTAGTGAGGATGGTTCATTTTGTGCGCCCATTTGGTTTCATCACAGATTTTCCTAATGTTTTCAGAAAACGTAGTCGAGGTATCGGACTATCTAATTCCAAAATATTAGGAAAATCTGTGATGACACCAAATGGTCGCACAAAATGAACTTTTGACAATAAAATGGATTTTAAAAACGTCAAAATTTAATAACGAACGGCGTTCATCACAATAATGACAAGTAAAGAGTTTTGAGACATTTATTCAACAACTATATCAAAGAACATAATATAACACATGTACATGCAAACTTTTGACGTTTTTTATACAGTCACTTTCGATTTATAGTGTGTTTTATAAGGTCATACACATTTCAATTAAACAGCACGTGACCCGATAATGGGACTATTTTCCGTCAAACTACTGTGGTGAAATGAGTAGAACACTTAGGTCTATGCACGTGTTTACGTTCCCGTGCGTCCTGACTGTACGGGGCTTTATAAACCCGATAACGGCAAATAAACGTGAATTATTAACAAACTAAATGCTCAGATACATGCTTCAGTGTTTGTTTTTACTATACCCAGTCCCACTTTGAAAAATGTCAATGAATTAGTGACATATTTTAACAACGATTGCGACCGTAGTCACTTTCTGTTTTACCGGTGTTAAAAATGAAATTACCCGCTCCGCGAAAATTCAAATAAATTGATTTTAAAATAGTTATTGAGTATATTGCTGGTCAAAACAATTACTTTTATTGAAATGGTATAGTTTTACTAAAATAACAAAACATTTTTAATGGGGAAAATACATAGAAATACAAACAGGCAAATCTAATAAGAAGATAGAAAGAAAGGAAAAACAACAAAAGAAAAGGAAATAAATTAAATTGCATTTTCTGGAGGGAGTGTGATCATGACATAAGTTTGTTGTTATAAACAGTCTCGACTTTAGAGTGTTTCTTTTGTTAAATACATTATATCTACTTTGTGTACTTGTGAGCAGGATGAGGGGGTGGGTGGGTGGCTCAGGTTTGGGAGGGGTGGAAGGAGATACAAAGGAGTAGATCTATAAAATAACTGATCTGATAGTGACAGGAACTAAACAAGTACCTTACACGTGCAGGTTTATGTAAAAGATAATTCAACATGAAGATATGGAGCTAGTTGAACAATATTTTTCTGAAATAATTATGTAACTGAGTAATATATTTTCAGAAGAAGAGATAGTGTTATAGGTTATAAATATATAACCCTTACTATAGCACTATCTCTTCTTCTCTCTATCCTTTCTCTATCCTATTGTAACAAGGGCCTGTGCTTTTCAGAGAATATTCATTTAAGATTCATAGTTTGTTTGATTCTGTTTAAATAACTGTATACTGTTGTTATAAAGTCAACTGACATTAAATAAGCAAACTAAATGAAGATTGCCTTCGTTCAGTCTGCTGCAACAAAGCATTTATGGTACAGTTTAATCCATTAAGTATATATTAACGTGGCTTGAAAAGAAATCAACTTCCTTTAAATCTATTCAATGTTTGAAAGCAAGGAATATATATATATATTCAACATGGTGCATGTTGGCTGTATAAAAAGAGAAAACATGTTCAGATGTCTCTTAAATGAGGAGTTTATGTTGTCATTTTCATAACAAGCTTAAAAACACCTACTTCATGCAAATCGAATGATTATTTGCCGAGATATGGTCTTGTGAATACCAAGGACAATAGTCTGAAATCGACAAAAATCAGAGATATTTTTTTTAATTTTACACTATCTGAATTGTCATACCAAACGGCACTTCTTGTCAATACACCATATTAAATAGATCAGATGTTTAGAACATTCAATTGGCATAAATAAAATATGCATTTTAGGTACAATTAGGACGATGAATATGCCAATTTATGTCGATTTTCATGCCAAAATTGATTTTTCAGTCAAATTCTTCAAAATTGGTGGTACCATACCTGATTATAGTAGCGAATACGAGCTTAATAATGCCAAAAATACCGCTTAAATCAGAATTGATACTAGCTGAACGCTACCAAGTCGAGTTTGAATGATAAGGAATAATATTTTACCGTTTACACAAATCTTCATTTTTCACAGTATCCTATTTTAGGGGGATAGGGGAAAGATTTAGTGGTTTCATGCCTACCAAACCTATTGTCATGCAGATTGAATTCATGAAAACATGTAGCAAACATGCAACTCTACATGTTGATACCAAAAAGATATACAGTACGGGAGCAGACAAGTCATTTCACGTGCCTGAATCGCATAACTCAAACATAAATAATTAGTGTTGGAGGCAACGTAGTTCCCATTTTGCAAGCACGTGCAGATGCGCGGATTTTATAGTACTCTTTTTAGAAACACTAGTTTAAAGCTTATACTAGATGGCAAAGAAAACAAATCATATCAGAAGTCAGTTATTATGTCGGAGATTCATCAAACAATCGTGTTGACAGGTTTTATTGAGATATCATAGTCGGAAATCGCGGTACAAATGCGAAGATTGAAAAAAACTAGTTTTTGTTTTCTTCGAAATTGCCAATGTTTCAAAACGGGTACAAAAATTGTATATTCTTAAATATTGTTGAAATTGCCAGGAGTCGAAGATCATTACCTGATCTACCTTTTTTGAAAATTTCTTATTTTTTTCGTGAATATACATTTTGCGTGCCCGTTTTGAAAGTTGGTACCTGCATTTCACTCTTTCAGAGGCTATTCAAAATGGCGGCGACACAGAAAAACACCCAGCCAAGGGCCAGTCAGTCGCACGCCATAAACCCTCACTTCTCCCTGGACAAGTTCGCACTGTCACTAAAACTAAATTGTGAATTGAACTGAACTGCTGTATTTCCATTGCCACAGTCCAAACGATGTGCTAAAAATAGCTCACACACACGGTGTACACGTATTCAAAGGTCAAATTATGCAGATGGATGCATACTGAGTTACACACATAGACATTTGTACATGAGTGGAATTAAGTTGTTAGACCTTTATCGAAACAGTGATCGTATATAATTCCAAGTTTTACATGACTGACTTGAGTGAATGCGTAATTTACAATAGATCTATCATCTATGTCGGAGAATTAGTGAAACACACCAAGCTGGCAAGCAAATGAAATGGGTCATGGCAGGGATTTGACGATTGTCTGTAGCCTGTGTAGGACAAGTGTTTAACATCGAAACATATGAAATGGTGGTGGTTCATATATATTAACTTAATTCTGATCATTTTCAGAGTGATGAATGATTGATGAAAATGTAAGCCTTGAAAATACTACCTATTCATGAATGCCAGTCTTACATTTTGGACAGTATCCAGAAAGTCCAGTTGTGTTTTAAGAAAACTATTATGGAAAGCTGGCATTGATAGCATTAAGAAAGTTGAACATAGTTATTAATATTAAAATTAAATGGAACAATATGTTATTTTTCCGGTCTGTTTAAATGAGGCAGTGTCAGTGTGCATTGTGATACCACAGCCTGTTTTCACAGTCATTTCCCAGTCTCATAGTAATCTGTATAACTACATCAAGAGCCTTGTGTAAGCCAGTGTGTAGGTAAGCACAGTTTTAAAAAATCTATGAATTTATCAATGTATATATGTGGCATTGTGGACCTGCACTTAGTCTCAGACTTCTTATACTAAAAATAAAAAATGAATAAATGGTAGTACGGATGTAAAATGAATCGAACAAGATAAAAACATCCTTGTATTACATCTAAAATATTAAACTTAACCAGGACCCTGACTTAACATAATCTGCTGGCATTGACCCAGCGATAGCATGGCGGACGATAACAATCTGGAGCTTTCGGGTTCAAATCACACAGCCGGTGTTCCGCAAGGGTCTATTTTAGGTCCGATACTCTTCTTGATTTACATCAACGATATTGTTACTGAAATCGACTCTAACATAAGTCTATTTGCTGATGACACCAGTTTACACTTGATTGTTGATAACCCTACTGTAGCAGCGAACACCTTAAACAATGACCTAGATAAAATCAATTCCTGGTCCAAGCAATGGTTGGTGGATTTTAACCCTTCCAAAACAAAATCTCTCACAATTTCTAGGAAAATTTTCCGTCCAGCACATCCTACTCTACTCATGAACAATGTTAATATACAGGATGTCAAGCAACATAAACACTTAGGCGTAACAATATCCGACGACGGCAAATGGCAAGATCATATTGCATCTATCACTAACCGAAGTGGCAACGTATTGGTATTCTTCGAAGCCTGAAATTCATTCTTAATCGCAAAACATTAGAACACATATACATTTCCTTCATAAGACCGTTATTAGAATATGGTGATGTTGTCTGGTGCAACTGCACCCAAGAACAACGTAATTCCATTGAAGCCATTCAAATCGAAGCAGCACGAATCGTTACTGGCGCGACAAAACTGTGTAGTATAGCTAAATTGTATGACGAAACAAAATGGGAAACTCTTGATACTCGATGCAAAAAACACAAACTTATTCTATTTTACAAAATGAAAAATAATCTTACCCCAAACTTCCTGTCAGAACTTGTTCCCCTCGACGTCAATGATCGTTCAACTTATAATTTAAGAAATAGTCAGAATACGCAAATCATGCACGCACGAACGAGTCTCTATAGAGACTCATTCTTACCTTTTGTTATCCGTGACTGGAATGAATTGCCCCAAAGTGTAAGAGACTGTGAAACACTAATCAGCTTTAAAACCTGTCTTAAGGTCAGAGACAAACCACCTTCTTATTTTCTCACTGGATACAGAAAAGCTCAAATCCTACATACACGACTTAGATTAGAATGCAGCGCGCTTAATGAACATCTTTTTAAGAAATCAATAATAGACAGTCCTTTATGTACATGTGGCACGCCAGAAACAACAAATCATTTCCTACTAGTATGTCCAAACTTCGAGGAACAAAGACGAACACACCTATCAAACTTACCATGTCAACGGTCTCAGCACAATCTCCTTTTTGGTTCTTTAGAACTTTCTTATCAATTAAACGCCGATTTATTTTAGAGTGTACAGAACTATATAATTTCCACCCGCAGATTTGCATCCTAATTCTAAAATAAGAGGCCAGTCAGTGCAGCGGGGGCTGTTGGGGTACACCGGTGTTGATTGTATGCGCATTTATTTACATGAGTTTTTCTTGTTCTCTTTTTCTTACCATTTATTTTCTCCTCGTTTTCCTCATAACATCTTTCTTAAAATAGCAGAATATGTAGCTCCTTAACGTTCTCATTTTTGTGCTCAGCTACACGTACTCAGCTACCATTCTGATTATTTATCCTTGATTATCTATTCTGCTTTATTTTCTTACTTTTCATGATTAAAATATTTATGTTACTTAGCCATATCAAAATGTGACTTCTCTGAAAGGAGATGAATTTATATAAGCTTTGATAAGCTTGTTTTCAGATCCTTACTATTATAATGTGTATATAATATATGTGAACATTGTGAAATAAATATTGTTTAAACCAAATCACACATGCACCACTGAGTTTCGTCTGTGTTTTCGGGCAATACACCACCTTCCCTCGGCCTCGTTTGTTGTCCAGATTGGGATTGAAACTGGGGGTTCTTTATCCTTCGAGCACCATAAAGAACCATAGAAATATATTCATTAGTAAGAATAAGGCAGGTTCTCAAATTCCTATCATATGTGTCCTCCTTCCCCTCTCTCTGGGGGGGCTCTAAATAAGGTATACCGGTAAAGTGTTGATCAGCCGAAAACTATTTTGTTTTTAATTCATCTTACATGTAACATTTTTTTCTAAAATCACTATTCATCTATATATTTCAATTCTACAACTTGTTAACTATTTAAGTTGAAACAAAATCTGGTTACGGTAAACAAAAGATGTATCATTTTTTAATTTTCCTATGTGCCCTTCCCCTCTCTCAAGGGCGGCTCTAAATGACATATGTGTTGTTGATCCAACTTAGGCCAGAGTTATTTTGGTGTTTTTTTCCGGTTCTTAGACCCTCCGACCCAATTTTTGTAAGGGTTTTTTTTAACACAAAAGACTGGTAAGCAAAGTAACCGGGGATACCCATGTTTTGGTCCTGCATTTGAAACCACCAGTGATCATGTTAAAAAATTAACGTAAAATTAGAAGTTTTATAGGTTTTTTTCTGATCATTGTTTCCACCATGTTCTGTTCAATTTATATTCTTACAAAAAAAGTTCTATAGTCACTTTTTATTCATCTATTTCAACTCACCAACTTGTTACCTATTTAAGTTGAAAGAACAATATGTATGGTTAAACAGAATCTGTATCATTTTTATTTTCAGAGTCCCTGATGTCCTGAGATGCTGGGAAACTGTACTGAAGTCACAAAATATGGGATGATTTTATTGAAACGAGTGTCTAGTCACATATATATTATAATAAATTATAATAAATTGTTACAACATAATCAACAACTTAATCAGCCGAATCGGAAATACTTAAACGAACAAGAATAGAATAATGCGACGGTGTACAATATTATTACTATTTTTTTTGAATCATGAATACCTCATACGGACAGTTCTAGCATCAACTTCAAGAAAAATATGTCTAGTAACATTTGTGACTTGAGGGAAGGTTATTTGGACCCACTAATTTCGAAATTCCCAGGATCACCAGTTCAGCAAAATATCATATCAACATACATGTCTGACTGTTGACAGAGGTAGATCGATGGCGACTTTAACTGGACAGTTCATTGGAGTGGCTCAAAATAAGGGCTAATACGAAAATATAAATGTGTTTCTGTTAATCTAACCGACCATGCCCAATTTCTTTATTGGATTAAAATGATGTTTTCTGAATTTTATTGGATTATAAAGTTTGTGGAATAACAGATGGCAGGAGGTGTATATTACTGGTTCTACCCAGAAAAGTGGGTGGTCTGTCTCCGCAAAAAAAAAAAAAAAGATACATGTATATATATAACCCCACATATGTTGAAAATGACTTGCACCATATAAACAATACAGGCGGAGAGGTGCGCATATTAAAGGGACATGCAGCATTCTTTTTTTTTTAAACGCCAAAATGTTATAATTTAAATATATGCAAGCGTTAGTAAAATCAATTATTGATTAATCAATCGAGGTGCAAATTTTAATGCTTGATAAATACTTGATAAATCCTGTGTGTCCCTTTAATAAATAAAAACAATTATTGTATGATGCAATTTAATTTTTTATGTAATACCCTTTATATTGGGATGTTTTGATGTAAATATTTGAAATATCTGATATCTGACTTGTTACATATTTTTTACTTAGTCATGAAAGATAATATTTAAGGCCTTAATATGTACCTTAAATGTTTATTGTTTACCATCGAATGGTGAGGCGGCATATGGTGTTAGTTATCTGTGCGTCTATATCCTTCCACAGTTTTTAACCAATCTTTTCGAAACTTTACATGATCTTTATCTATAGCATATCGATTTTGCATCAAAATAAAATTTATTTATGAATATATATTCTTGCATTGTACAATTTTCCACGGATTGTTTTCAGTACGGTCATTCAAGTCCGATGGGCATATTGAGTAATGGAGATGTTCGGTTGCCTTTTTTATATTTGTATACATTCTCATTTTCACCTCTCACCGCTACGGGTTCAATTCCCACTGGGAGCTCAACTTGTAGGTGAGAAAGTGTCGATTCTTACAGATAGCAGAAAGTACACAGTACTGGTTCTACCCAGTAATTATGGCCTAAAATGTGCTATAATGACATAAAACACAATTCAACTTTAAAAATATAAAGTAAAAAAAATGGCCTTCTTTACTTTCCTTCGATGCTATCAGTATAAGTATTACGACAGTGTTTCGGTCTGATAAAAAATTCATCTTAGGTGTCAACCGACAAATGGTCTATATTTAAACTAATACAAGTAAGATGGGGCCCTCAAACCCTTTTATGTGTGGGCGATATATTCCACGGTTGATTCATCATACTAGCATGGGACAGGAACAGTACATATGACAGTGCTGAGTGCAGTTGCGGATGAATTCATTTGAATATTTAACGGCTCATCAACACAGTACAGGTTATTTAGAGCCGCCCCAGAGAGAGGGGAAGGATACATAGGAATCCGGGAACCGTGCCCTGCTCTTATTATCGAATAGATTCCTACGGTTCTTTAACATGCTCGGATGATAGACCTATACGCGGGACCACCCGGTTTACGTCCCCATCCGACGGACGAGGCTAAGGGAAAGTGTCTTGCCCAAGAACACACCGACACAACTCAGTGGCACCACCTCCGGTTACAAATCCGCTGCGCTATTGACTGCGCCAAGTTGCGGATGGCAATTAGACACTGGATAGTCTAGTCAAAAACACAGCAACAAATATATTATCTGAATATGTTTAAGAAAGTATGCTTGCAAGAGCTTTCAAAAATAGACTTTCATGATTTTAGTATGGGTGGGATGGGGATGGGGCGCATCCTTTTAAATCTCAGCTCAGATGCCCTCCCGCTCCTTCTCTCCACACCAACTCCCATCTTGAACAGTAGCGATTGTTACGTACACTTTCCACATATGAGAGGGTGCCCAATAATACCCGCTTCATCGAATACGCGCCTGCAGTTCTTGCGAGGTCAGTCGAGCTCAAAATTACAGTTAAGTCAAACAATTCGTATTTTCGTGTACTTTTGATAAAGAAATAACATGCTTTTCGTGACATGCAGCAAAATTCATGTAATGTGTGAGTTAAAACAACAATTCAAGTATCTCCTCGTATTTTATTTAACAAAAAACACACGGTTGTTGTCATTTTAATCGTATTCTAAAAATGGCATCTTTTAGAGTTATCGCCCCTCGCTTCGACATTTTACAAGGCGGGTCTGCATTTATCACGCAGTATAGCTTCTAAAAAAAAGTCGGTACACCCGAAAATCACGAAACTTAAAGCGGAAATGAAATTTCATGATCAAAAATTGTCACAATTTTCCAAATTATGTGTTTTAAAAAATTCAAAATGGCGTTGTTTTTGTTTTTTGACGTTGCCGAAAGATGACGTACTACTTTTCGTTGTCAATCGTGGTTGCGATATTTGAAAGATGTAGAAAAATATCAGGGCTGCTCCCCTACTGATAGTTCAACTGCAAACGCGTCACCAATACGTCATTTTAAACACGAAAAAAAAATGAAACTCAAAATTACGGCTTCTATAGACAATATTGGACTTAAAACGCTCAAAACCTATGTAAAACTATGAAAAAACTTATTTCTGAGCTTATTTTACCAACTGTAATCGGAAAAATGTCCCTAGGTACAAATCTGAGCGAGTCCTAATTACTGCACTCATCTCTTATAGGTATGAAAGCACTAATTAATTATTTTCCCCATATACACCAATGTTAAAGTTTCACATATTAATGATTTGCTGCAAATTCAACACAAGTATGGATAATGCAGCAGTGTAATGTTCATATAGAAAATTATTTTTCCACTTGAAAAAATCACCAGAAAACGTGGGGTCACAAGACATGTAAGAAAGTTCTTGTTTGTTTACTAAACAGGTCAAGGGTACAGCTGTTTTTATTGATCGCCTGTTTTCATTGCTCACAAAGTGTAAGCATAGAGTCGAAATTTCAAAAAATGTTCATCAGTGATCCAGTAATACGCTTCTTATACATATAACCACAAAATCGAGTAGAAATGGGCAGTTTCCCCCTACTTATAATGCCCGTTTCCATCGAAAAAGGAGGGATTACTTTTTATTATAGGAACTACATTCGACTACACCTCGGAGGTTTACATGTAATTGGTGGTGGTAAACCTATGACACTGCTTTATTACCACAATTACTGTATCTAAAAATAATACTTCATTTAAGTAATAAGATATTGATATTAAAATAAGACTGAGATAAGTTTTAACATCTGGTTAAACAAATTCTGGATGAATACAGTGTATATCTGCATTATTATTTATTATATTTGCATTTGTGAAAATTAATTGACTTGAATATTGATGACAATATGAATAGTTGTAACACTATCAAGCGCTTTAATGTAATTTACCTAATATTCTACAATTTGTCATAGCTCTCTTTAATAGCAGTATTGTAGTAGTTTACTCCGGTATAACGTAGGAGTATATTTTATTACAACCTATTGAATAACTGTGTAAACAACCAATGGGAAGTATATACTGGGGTGTTCAGAAGCAGATGGGAGATTGTTAGAGATTGGGTTAGAGAATGTAGATATGTGTTTGACTGTAGAGTCTGTTAGAATTAATATACCACTATACGATCAGACATTAAAATGGGGTAGCATTAAAGATTATTAAAGCGTGTATTTAAGAGTCTGAACTTGTTATTTATTTATGCCCTGGTGACATGGACTTCTTTTGGTGCTATCGTGATCAGGATTATGTGTTAATTCGACATAATTAACACTTCGAACTTGGTGTTGTGGGCAGCTTCTGAACATGTTTGTGGACAATAGTCGATCATAAATGAACTTTGTTGACGGTTGGTGACAATTGTGCAATACGTGCAAGAATAACTGGCATATTAGACCACCGTGAGTTGCTCTAACAAATATGGCTGAACAGGCAGAGTTTGTAAATATGTTTAGGGTAATGGGTGACCAGCTTTCGGGGTTAACAACAACCATGGGGCTCAGGGTGTAGCCAAAGTCAGTACGCCATTTGAGGGGAAAAGCAAATTATTTAAGGATTGGATAAAACGTTTTGAGAAATACTCTTTGTTGGTTGGCATGGCAAATGACAGTATTAAATTGGTTGCTTATCAGGCGAGTAAGGGTCCCGTTAGTGATTTCTTGGTAAAGGTATATGGATGCAAAACCCTGCGCACACATGGGCACAAGTTAAAGCAAAACTTCAAACTCGTTTCGCTGAAGTTGTTGACCCACAACATGCACTTTTGTTATTACGCAAAGTCCTTCAAAAACGTAATGAGACAATTCAGGTATATGCCGAATGTCTTATTGCATTAGGTGATGACGCCTTTGCAGGTCAGGCAGAAGACATTAGGGATAGGCAGTTGATAGGGTATTTTATCCATGGTCTACATGGCGATGGAATGAAACTTCGAGTCATGCGAACCAACCCAAACACGTTGCAAGATGCTACTGCAACAACAGAACAGAACCTTAGAAAGAGGTTTCAGTTAAGGATAGGTCATCATTATCAGAATGATGAACCGACACATGAACAGCCCATGGAAGTTGACCATTTAAGGAGGCAAAAATGTTCTTATTGTCATAAGAGTGGCATGTAGTAGACGAGTGTCGAAGGAAAAAACGAGAAGTAAGTGCTATTTACTGATAATAAAAAACCCCGTCGTACGCCGATCGACCGTACACGGTTAGTGTGCTGGCAGTGCCAAGCAATAGGTCACTTCGCCAGTGAATGCCGAAATGAGACTATTGGTCGAACGGACAGCAACGTCGGAGACTGGCTACGGGTCAGTTAAAAGATTTTCCGCTCCTCGCATGTAGAAAGCCGGTGGGAGGAGAGAAATAGAAGCAAACCCACATTTAATATTGCATTAAACATCAAACCCAAATACTTGTTTGTTAAGGATCCAGAAACAAAAAACGTGAGGCGTTAATTGACACCGTGTCATTAATTCATCGAGACGTTTATGACAAATTTTTTAAACTAAATCAAAAAATTAGTACAACTCGTAAAGCTTATTAACAGTCTGTTACTGGTGGACCGCTTTCTTGCGATGGGAGCACAGAAATCATTTTTGAGATAGGGGTATCAAAATGAACCATATATTTTACGTGGTCAGGGGCATGAATAGGAGAATAATAATAGGAAAAGATTGGTTGCTTTAAATGGAGTTCATATTTATTATGACCTTGGGTGTATTAGGGTCGCTGATGGTAAATATGTATCACTTCAGGAAGATAATTCACTTTCATCGAAAATTCGATAGAAGTCTTGAAAACTAAACTTCCACCTCAAACAGAGTAGTTTGTAATTGTCGAGTTAGGAAAAGTCCTAATTTTCAAACAAATAGTAAAACTTACCAAGTTTCAGCAGTTGAACTGTGGTTTTCTTAGCTATGAACCAGGTTTATAGTTGCAAATTCAGTAATTTTAAAAGTAAAAAAGAGATACAATTTTTCCTATTGTGATAACAAACACCACAAACAAAATGTTTACCTAAGGATGGGATAGTGCGGTTGCTAAAAATCGAATTCAACCTTAAAATCAACAATTCTAGTGTAACCTAAACGATCAAAATGGTGATCTTAGGAGCAAAGTGAATTTGATAGCGTTGGGTGCTTCCCCCGAATTTCCGAAACTCAAAATTAATTAAAATACTAAACAAATGCTGATCTGTTTGCACAGAAGATACTGATTTTAAGTCACACTGAACAGTCAAATGCAAATTGACACAAGTGGCCATGAACCAATTAAATTAAGGACTTAATAGAAACACTAAACAACCGAAAAATAGTTGATCAGGCAATAGAAGAGAACTGTTAGATGCAAATATTATTTTCAGACAAATCTCCTTGGAGTTTCCGTGTAGGTCATCTTGTAGAAAATAGGAGTGTGTCTTAATGATTTGTGCTGATAGTTTTTGGGCTAAAAAATTACAAAAATCAAACGCGTATCTCTGCCATTGTAGTCGAACTTATAGGGGAAGCAAATTCAGTACAGAACTCAAATCAGGTTTTTAGCAAAGGCGGTCAATGAACGAAGTGACATTGAAAAGACAGCTATCGCATGTATAGAGTCTATTTCAGTTCAATGTCATGCCTTAGGTTTAAACTGCAAGTGACCAGTTATATTTCAAGAACTTATGCACACATTGAAAAGTATTTTAACGGTTAAGGCAACATCGTTTTAAAATTGAAGTTAAAAATGTAAACTTTTCTAAAAGCTGAGGACTGAGTATTTAGGCTTTGTTATCAATAGCGACGGAATTAAACCTAATCACAAAGAAGTGGAAGTATAAAAGCAATACCTGCGCCTACCTGTGTAAAATAGGTACGCAGCTTTATTGGTATGTGCCAGTATTATCGTGATTTATTCCAACGTTTTCGAAAAAGCAAACCAATCATATGTCACAAGAATATGACTAAATTTAAGTGGGACTCTAACTGTCAGGAGGCTTTTGAAAGTTTTGAAGACAAGTTTAGCATATTACCAATGTAGGTTACGCTGACCCAGGAGGGGAAAACATTCTATATCCTTTATACGGATGCAAGAGTCCAATTGCATAGAGCTCTTGTGACACAGTCGTTGATGAACAACTGAGGCTGTTCTGGATAAAAAATGAAAACCCATTCACTTTTTGTTCACAAGTTGAGGATACCCACTTTCTTTGGTCTACTATAGACGAAAGAAGAGCTTTTGCGATTCATTACGCCATGCAGAAGTTAGATCACGTTTTACAGGGGGCAACCTTCATAATTAGGTCAGATCACTTCTTGAAATCTGTTAGATTCCCATATGCAAATAAGAAATTCAAATGGGGCTATGACTGCAAGTTGGAGTTCACAGGGAGTGACCAACAGTGTCGCAGAATGTTATCTCGTTTGCCCGTATATGCTGTACCCGAGGATTGCGAGGGTTTATGACCAAGACTCAATGATAACACCTCTTAACCGTGTAATGCACTGAATTCGAACAGGTTTGAGCCCAAGGAGGTAGGTTGAGTGCAATGTTAATCTGAAGATCAGTTGCAAACCTTAGCTCGAACCTGGCTAGACATGTATCCTGAACAGGAAAAAGACGAAATTTTAGTAGAAATAAAGCTGGACTTCGAACTGACAATTAACACCTACCTTAGCAAATAGGCATGTTATTCACGATGATATATTGTACTATATCTCAAACGCCGATCTGATCCTATTTTTACGTCTCTATCTTCCAAGTCACTTAAGACCAGAGGTTATTCAGCAATATCATGACTCTAATGGTCATATGGAGTTGACAAGACATATGACGCAATTAAACAGAAAGTATTATTGGCAAAAACATGTGTAAAGAACTGCTAAATTATGTCTCTAGTTGTGTTACAACTTGCAAAAGATCAAACCTCCATGCAAGAAACTGATATACCTCCCTATGCATTTGCAAAATAGTTGTCGACGTTTCTGGCCCATATATCCAACATCACTGTCTGGTAACAAGTACATCGTAAGTTTTTATCGACCTATTTTCTAGCTTTCCCGAGGGCTTTTCCTGTACCAGATAAAAGTACTAGGAAAATCGCACATTTGATAATTGACGAAATATTTCCAAGATACGGGGCGTCAATTGCCCTGGTGTCTGATAATGGCGGGGAATTTATAAATAGAACGGTTAAAGAAACCCTGGCTACTTTGAACATTTATCATATTACTACGTCATATTACCATCCTCAGAGCAACAAAATCGAACGGTACCACCCGTGTTAGGTGATATTTTTAGCAAAGAAATTGAAGGATAATTTGAATACATGGGATGTGTATTTGAAATCAAGCTTTGGCAGCAATTCGCTTTAATGTCAGTGAGTCGTTGACATTTTCACCATTCTTTCTATTATACAATGGGATGTCGTGTTGCCGATAGACACAATTCTCAAACCACCGCAGAAAATATGCGGGTGAGGATATGCATAAAATAGCACTAGAACAACAGCATAAATCATTTCTCTTAGTTCATCAAAATCTTAAAAATGCCAAACGCCGACAACCAAATATGCAAACAAAAATAAAAAACTAGTCACTTTTGAAGTTGGTGCACTGTCTATTATAAAAACACAATCGAAAGAGCAAATTAGAAATCAAAATGGCGCCCATATTATCGCATTATCAAACAAACCACACCTGTCACAAACATTATCAAGATCTAGCCTGATGGAACTGTACCAAGGTCCACGTTCACCATCTCCGCTAAGCTAATGTTGATGAGTTGCAGATACCTACATATAAGTTAAGTCGACCAATTAGGAAAGCTAACTATGTGGTTCCACCGATAAGCGATCATAATTCCAACCCCACCTCAGATACCTCTGACAGTAATGCTGACGACGAACTACCATTAGCTAAAGTTGGTCAAACATTACCGCCAAGAACGTAATAATTCTGACGGTGAAATCTGACATCCCCTTTGATGGAATTAAGCAAAAGAACCCGTTCTCAAAGTAAACAAGCACATAACTGAGATCATGAAACACCTAATTATGACACATATTTTCCTAATTTGACACGTGTTTCCAACCACACTTACTCCTCTTTTGTCACAGATGATAAGGAAATTGTGGAAACATCCATCTCATTTTCATCAGGTACATCCAAAATGATTGGAGTCAGATTCCGATAACATGTCAATTGGTTATTCAGATGAGCCAAATCAAAAGGGAAATGAGATTTCTGTTATCTCACGCAAGAAGCGTTTCTCACGGAAAATATCCGACAGACAGACAAAAAGTGAGAGAAAACAAATAAGATAGTAGCAGCTATCAAAGCGATTAGTTAGTGGGTTGCTTTAGGCTTCAAACATATGTGTTGTTTGAATTTTAAGTAAGAATCATATTTCTTTATGGTTCATAAGAGCCGAGAGTAATACTATTTGAGTAATTTTGCCTGAATCAACATTTACACTGGCACTAAATACGGTGCATGATCAGAACGAATTTTTTCACGGATAAAAGTCGATTCGACTGCTAATCGTTACGGATTCACTATTGTTTTGGGATAACCGAGGTAAGGTCGTTTTTCTAGTGACATTCTTTGGTTGTTGATTATTTCCTAATTATGTTTTATATTGTAATTTAATGGTTTCGC